>JACEEZ010023897.1:187500-195000 GCA_016584305.1 Chionoecetes opilio | reverse complement strand
CCCCCAACCACTCCCAAACCCCCATAATTTAAGAAAAAAATTCCTCCCCGCTCCCCTTTCCTGTCCCTGCCTCATTCACATGTGCACCCTTTCCAATAATACCAATACATAAGAAGGCAAGCAAGCGCACCATTCTAGCCACAAGAAAAGCAAAAAATGTTGGATTGGTAAGCTTTTTGAGATATTTTTCTGTAAAGTCCCTGTTATAATAATCAAGGAGAAATAAAGGACAACATTCATTAACAGCACCTCCATAATATCACTGGTTGGAGTACTACTATAGAAATGTATGATTTTAGGTATAGATTTTAACATATAGTTGTGTGTTTGCCATTTAGAGTAGAAAAATAGAATGAAAAATAGTTCAAAAAATAAAAACTCAAATTTTAAAACTGGATTCGCTTGTCAGGGTATACTATAACGTGATTTCAGAGAGGGATTTATTATTTACTTTTTTTTATGTGTGTTTATTCTATATGGCACACACTTCAGGGATGCAAAAGGTTTATTAAATAGGATTCTGATAACTGTTGGTCGTGTGTAGTTGACTGTACTGTATTTCTTTGTATCCTTATAATAGGTAATCCCCCTTATTAGTGTTCCCCTTGTATAACCTGATAATATAGTAGGTAGACAGATGGAGGAGAGCGACTCGACTCTCCACCTATAGGATTAGATCGCAAGCTTTGTAAGTATAAATTTTAGTTTCTAGTATGTGAACTACTAGCCTTAAGTTTTTATAACCGATTATTTTACCCCTTGAGACCCAGAACGTAATTTCCATTGTAATTTAGGTACCATTAGACGATTTTTAGTGAATATAAGCAATGTTTTATAGATATGACCTGTTTAGTACCCTTGTCGACTAACTAATTTGGTATATTCAGTTACTTTTCGTGATTTTATGGCTCGACAGCATACAATTTTTTTTAGCAAAGGAAAGATCTGGGCGTGCAGGGGTTGATTATCTAAGACCCTTCCTACCTCCCCGCCCTTCCTTCCTCCCTACTTCCCTTCTTCCTCCTTATATATTTTCCGTCTACTCTCTCATGCATTCTCGCAGTGTTGAATGAAATGTAAAAAAAATTCTGGTGCGTTAATCCTAATTGTAGTTTCTGAACAAATACGTGTCTTGAAGTATTGTATCTTGCTTTTCTGTTTTATTTTCCTCTTTGAATTGTATAATCTCATTGGTTATATTTGGCAGGAAGAGATATGAGTTAGTAGTTGAGTGAGTTATTGCAGACTACGTACTACAGCATCTGTCTATGTAGTGTAGTGGATTGATGGCAGCTATACACAAAGGTTCAAGGGGTGTGTGTGTGTGTGTGTGTGTGTGTGTGTGTGTGTGCGTATTTACCTAGTTGTATTTACCTAGTTGTAACATACAGGAAAAGAGCTATGCTCGTACTGTCCCGTCTCCAAATCTACTATTATCCAGCTTGTCTTTGAAGTCCTGAATACTTCTTGCATAAGTGTGTGTGTGTGTGTGTGTGTGTGTGTGTGTGTGTGTGTGTGTGTGTGTGTGTGTGTGTGTGTGTGTGTGTGTGTGTGTAAAGGTCAAGGAAATCGCAATACATGTGTACGTACTATTTTCTTCTGCATCACAGACACAGACATAGACACAGACACAGACACACACACACACACCACACACACACACACACACACACACACACACACACACACACACACACACACACACACACACACACACAGACTCCTCACTCCTAAAAAACAGAAAAACTCTCGGCCTCACGTGACCTACATGGAGTGATTGTCAATTACCTCAACGCGCGTATATTTTCCTCGCGCGCGCAAAAAAAAAAAAAAAAACACCGGCCATATTCACGATAGTAATATAAAGGAATTGCGTAACACAGGTAGCCTGAACCTCCCCCCCTCCCGTGTGTGCCCGGCCCCCCCACCCACCACTGACTCCCTCCTAATAGTGCATATTGCCTCAAATTTAAAAAAAAAATATGTGACTTGGTCTGTCTCGTTACTACCTGCTGTCTTTCTGTTCAGTGTTTGGCCGATGCTGCACCGCCGCCGCCCGTGAAGGAGCGGGGGCGATGGGGCACAGATGCGCTCCTTCCTTCCCCTGTGTCCTGCAGGCACTAGTAATGCCTTTGTTTCCGCTTTGCTTCTGACTAGAATTTTTTTTTGAGGGATTTCATCCAATGTGTCTTTTACTTATGAATTACGCTAAAAAAAATATGCTGATGAATTTAACCAGCGATATGCTAATAAGGAGATGAACAATATGTTTATAAGGAACGGATATAATACATATACCTTGTATATGTTGTAGCCTTAAAAGCTATGATATAGTGCTAAACATATCTAACATCGGAGCGACACCGTCAGCGGGGCTCCAGCGAGGCAGAGTGTGACCTTGCAGGCTGCCCCGCGCGGCGCCGTGTTGGAGGCCCCGTGGCGGCTGCAGGAGTGAGGCTGTCACCCTGGGAGGGGCGGCCCCCTCACCCTTGCCTCAGTTCCTCCAGGGGCCGCCCCATACCAGTGTTCACTCCACACACTTTGCTGGCAAGTTTCTTTCTCGCGGTAAATATGAGCACCTTTGTCTTACTTACTGAGATACGTATTTCATCGTTCTTGATGGAGCATTATCTTTTCTGACATAGAACATCACTGTGTGTAATCTTGAGATCCCCAGCAGAGGAAGCTTACACCGTGGGAGTGTTTGAGGTGAGGCGTGCAGGACACCGAGGCCCAGCGTGACTCCAGGGGCGTCTCCGAGGCTACCAAGTCACGGCGAGGAAAGGACACGATGAACACTTTCACCTAGCCTCGCCCCTGTCCACACTTGCACTGAGAGGCACATCACATATACGACACTTCCCTCTACTGCCCAGGTGCACCGTGCCTTCAAGAACTCTTGAGCATATTTCACCACCAAACACAGACGCGCGTTAACCCGTCACTCCCCACGCAAGCCTTCCTCCTCGTGGTACTGTGCCACTGCAACACTAGTGGAACATCACTTTCCTGTTCGTTATGGGGTTCACCTTAGGATAGGATTACGGCGCGTTCGAGGCGGCCAAATGGAATGTCTTGTAGCAGCCCTCGGTGACGGGTCGGCGGCCTCCCCCGCACTTGGCCCGACTCAACAGGGAGGGCGTCCCACTGGCCAGCCTCGGCCCGCGCAACGCAAGAAATGTCTTGAATATTCTAAGCTATGCAGAATAAAATCATTTAAGTACCACAGCACGATATTTAAGATTCACTTGTATCTGTGTCCACATCAATTGAGAATGGCGAGGCGCACCGCACGCCCAGCCCGGCGTGCGGCACGCGGCACGCGGCGACACGCAGGACTACTCAGAGGACCTGCACGTTCTCTGTGGGTGAGTGCTGCGGCAGAAGCGACTGACTCCTGGTGGCCGAGAAGAGTGACGGCGCCTCTTTGTGGGCAGCGTTGTCTCCCATGGGCACGCTGGAGTACCGAGATGTGCGCCACGACTGCCCGCTGCAGAACCCATGTTGGCCGCGCGCGTGTGGCTGCAGGACTCTGCCCTGGGCGTGCGCTCCACTCCACGACGTTAACCTGAACGTCTCCGTCTTGCCGTTGGAGAAGGTGCGGGACTCGCCGTAGACACTGTTGTTGCGGAACACGGCAGACTCCATAGTCGCGTTCCTGGCCACCCTGGGCAGCAGACTGGAGCAGAACATCTGAAGGAGCAGTTTGCGGAACTTCTGTCCAAAGATGCAGTAGATGATGAAATTGACCGAGGAGTTGATGGTGACGAGTAGGTTGCTGGTCATGGTGAGCTCGTCGATCACGATCGCCATGAGTTCCAGGATGTTGATGATGAAGGCAAGAACGTTACACACGAAGAACACCGACACCACCACCAGCAACATCACCGCCAGCCCGATCTCCTTCTTCTGGAGGCGGGAGAGCTGCCGTCGCTCGTGGTTGGCGGCGCGAACCTGCCGAAGAGGATAACATTGTGAGCATTTCAACCTCCGGAAGAAGAAAAAAAAAAAAAAATTCAGTGATCTACTCTTGATTGTATACCTCTTGAAAAGGACAGTGATCGACATTTTTATCAAGATCACAAATATTTGCAGTCTAACACTTTATCAAATATAATATTACTAATAACAAAGATTGAATGCGCAGAAGTGTACCGTAATGTTGGCATGTGATTGAAGTATACAACAATTATCTCATCTTCCTGCTGACTAAGCACACCATGACATGACCTCACATTACTTAATCTTCAGGGTCACATTGAGCTACTGTTTTTACTAAGCTGTATTTTTAACTCTCGTGGCAAAAAAATCTGATAATAGGAAAAAGATAGTGCATATATAAATGGTTTGTTTGCATTTTAAATAATTCATGAATACCTGTATAGTTAGAACGGACGGCTTAACCCCTTGAGGCCCAGAACGTAATTTCCATTGTAGTTTTTATACCATTAGACAATTTTTAGTGAATATAAGCAATGTTTTATAGATATGACCTGTTTTGTATCCTCGTATACTAACAAATTCGGTATATTCAGTTACTTTTCGAAATGTTATGGCTCGACAACAGACAATTTTTTTATAGCAAAGGAAAATCTGGGCGTGAAGGTGTTAATGCAACACCCGGCCGACTCACCTCCCTGTAGATGAAGAAGTTGAAGATCATGAGGCAGAGGAAGGGCACGAGGTACATCACGAGGAGGTACAGCCACATGATGTAGATCTCGATGTAGAAGGAGTTGAGTCTCAGCTTGGTGGGAATCACGATCCTCATGGTCTCGTCTTCTTCAATGATGCATTCCTGTACATAAGAAAAATGTTGTCAGGCTTTTTAGATCAATGTGGGGGAAAAAAAGCAAACACAATAAAGATGAAGTATTCGATATTTAAAAAAGGTTCATGTCTTTTTAACCCCTTGAAGCTCAGAACGTTATTTCCATTGTAATTTGGGAACCATTAGACGATTTTAATGAATATAAGCAATATTTTATAGATATGACGTGTTTAGTATCCTTTCCCACTAACTAATTTGGTATATTAAGTTACATTTCGTAATTTTATGGCTAACAACAGACGATTTTATATAGCAAAGGAAAGATCTGGGGGTGAAGGGGTTAAAGCTAAGTTGTCATCAGGCTCTTTAGATCACTGTGGGGGAAGAAAGCAAGCACAATAATGATGAAGTATTCGATACCTAAATAAGGTTCATGTCTCTTTAAAACTATGTACGTTTATAAAAAATATCAGACGTTCTTCTTTGGTCATGTCACGATCAAGGCGGGAAAAGTTGTGCCTGGAAGCAGCGATAACACCCTTCCTTCTTACTGTCGCTGTCACTTAATCCTTGACAATTTTTGGGTGTACGTAGTCAGAAATATAGTATCATTACTTTTATCATCATTCTTTTGTAATGAAGTTCAACAGATGACAATTCTCAAAACAGTAGTTCACTTTCACATATTTGGATATGTTTAGATATACAGTTAACCTAAAGGAATGAGTGTAATCCCCTTCTCAACATCACATTATCTGATTGGAGCAGCTAAGCCATTATAGACAAGCACCATGAAGGTACCTCTATACAAAGCCTCTATTTTTCCACCTTTTTACGGCTTAAATGTTTTCAGGAGAGAAACATCAGGACACCTCCCGACCTAAATTGATCCACCTCCCTTTCTTTATTCTCTTACTGTCTTCTTTATGGGGACTGGCAGATTGCGGGGTTTTTGTTACAAATTTTTTGCCCTTGGCCAGTCCATAGTTTTGATGTAAAAATTAATATATATTGTCTGGCACATTTTCCCTTTTTTTTGCATTAAATCAATCAATCATTACAAATTTGATGTAAAGAAAGAAGGAAAAGGAGGATCCAAGCCCACAAAAAAATATAATGGAGGAGCCAAGCACACAAAATAAATACAAAGGAGGATCCAAGCACACAAAAAAATACAAAGGAGGATCCAAACCCTCAAAACACTCACCTGTGTGGAGACTTCCCAGAACCGCGGCAGATTGTACACGACGGAGAAGAACGCCACGGACATCACGTATATCTTGGCGCGCCCGTAGGTACACAGCACACGGGCTCTGAGGGGACGACACACGGCGATGTACCGCTCGATGGTGACGGTGACGGTGAGGTACACGGAGCCCGTCTGCGCGATGAGGGCGAGGGGGAAGACGATGGGTGTGACGAGCTGGTAGATGCCCTGCGTGTACCAAACCATGGTCTGCGTGTACTCGCAGATCTCCGGCAACCCGAACATGAGGATGGAGGTGGTGCTGACGATCATGTCGAAGGTGGTGAGGCCGATCAGACAGCAGTTGATGGAGGACTGCATTTTGGGTCTGGGGGTTAGAGAGGGAAAGTTGATGTGGAAGCTTTTTTTTTTGTGTGTGTGTGTGTGTGTGTGGTGTTGTGTGTGTGTGTGTGTTGTGTGTGTGTGTGTGTGTGTGGGTGTGTGTGTGTGTGGTGTGTGTGTGTGTGTGTGTGGTGTGTGTGTGTGTGTGTGTGTGTGTGTGTGTGTGTGTTTGTTGTGCGTGGTTCGTCAGTGCTAAGTGATTGTGTTTGTATTTTCACAGGAACTAACACACAAACACAGACAAATTTCTCGTATTCTCGGACTACGAGATAAACGTACACAGTAAATACAAATAAATGAACACAGGAAGTAGTATCGCAATAATATAAAAAACCTCAGAAAACAAACTATTTCTTCTCATTCTATTTCTTCTCATTCCTTCTTCCATATTTATTCATTCTGCGCTTCTCATCTATTTATTCTTCTCTATCCTCCGTGCCTCACCTGGAAAGCACCAGGATGGAGATGAAGTTGCCCGCCAGGCCCAGCAGCCCCACCACGGTGAGCAACAAGCCGTAGATCACGAAGCGCATCAGCCTGGGCGTGGGCAGGGTGGTGTTATAGGTGTCCAGGCACATCTCGTTCACCCGCTCCTGGTACGTCTCGTTGGCGGTCATGGTGTAGTCGTCCTCCAAGGCGAGGATGGGGGAGTCGCCGCTGCCCCCCAGGAGGTCCGTGTCGTTATAAGACATCATGGCGAAGGCTTGGTGGCGTCTGCTGAAGAAGAAGAGGATCGGGATTAACTAACTTGTACAGTAACAAAATAAAACAATATAATAGAAAACATAGAAAATAAAACAAATGGGGTGTCGTTACAGGAAGGCAACAGCCCAACAACATCATCTGATCTGATTAGTATAAGTAAGTCCTGGTAGAGTTTGGTGGTAAGCTCATAGAAAGAGAGGGTAGAAGATGATAAGAAATAGTTAATAGAACAAAATATATGTGTGTAATCATTAGAAATATTTGCACACAATGAGGAATGCACATATGCACATATCGACATTGATCATGTGACATGACATTGACTTTAAGGAAATCAGAAATACAAAGCCGAAGCAGTGTGTATTTTGGTTCAGGTCGTTTGGAGTGTGTCTGCAAGTAATGGACCGAAGGGGTTGTGTTTCAGTCAATACATATT
>JACEEZ010023897.1:170000-182500 GCA_016584305.1 Chionoecetes opilio | reverse complement strand
CTAGATAGATAGATAGACAGATAGATATTTTATTGACCTCAACATAACGGTAATCTTAGACCTCTGTATTTAGCTAGATAGATAGATAGACAGATAGATATTTTATTGACCTCAACATAACGGTAATCTTAGACCTCTGTATTTAGCTAGATAGATAGATAGACAGATAGATATTTTATTGACCTCAACATAACGGCAATCCTCGATCTATAGTCAATTTTTTTTTACGAGGCAAAAATTCCATTCTATCTGAAGGTCTCATGCTTAAAATGATGCCTGTGTTTACCTGATAATATGGTTAACTATGATAAAATACAACTGAAATTTAGAAGAACTGTAGTATTCCCTTCTCCTGGCATCAAATATCAGTCAGTAAGCAGCAAGGGGTCAGGATTTTTGCCTCGTTAAAAAAATAGACTATAGACCTCTCTATTTAGCTAGATAGATAGACAGAAAGATAGATATTTTATAGACCACAACATACTAAGATAACAATCACAATAACATCAGTATATGGTCCAACAAATAGAATTGTAAAATACTGCACATGTATAATTGGCTGTATAGTTGTTGTGGCTATTGTACGAGATCTTGTTTATCGTTGTAGTTGTTTTGTAGTATTACCCACGTTTTTCAGATAAGAAATTAACGTAAGAAGAGGAATGTTCACAGAATGGCGTCTGGAGCACAAATTTGAGTGCTTTATAAATCAAACAATCAAACATTTCCCTCTTAATAAATATTGTTTAGGTCTTTGCAATATAATTCATACTGAAATCTATCCCGCGAATGTTGTCATGAGTAAATTATCATCCAACTCGGTGATGCGGAACATAAAAGAGCTTTGGATGCTGAAAAGGTTTGAGAGTTGGACGGACAAACAATATAATTTTAGCTTTGAAAAATAAATACATAAATAACATTACCTGTGCCTGGCTCTGATTGGACCGTCCCTTCCAGGATTTATGTATGAGTTCTTCCGTGTATTAATACGTCCAACAGTCAGCCAGGCAGTCCATTGTGTATTTATTCATGCTTTTAATTAAACAGCAAGATTATCCATCCGCTCTCCCAGTCACTCACTCACTCGGGAACTCACTCATATCTCATATCTCATATCTCTCTCTCTCTCTCTCTCTCTCTCTCTCTCTCTCTCTCTCTCTCTCTCTCTCTCTCTCTCTCTCTCTCTCTCTCTCTCTCTCTTAAGGGGAGAGTCCGCCGCGAAAATATGAAAAAAAATTTTTAATATACGAATTTGAGTTATATGGTCTATGACAACACCCTATCCCTTGGCTTTCGAATGGTGGAATTTTTTTCAGCCGGACATAAATTTAAATGCCCATAGCGAGGGGCATTTAAGCTTTCAAAACTTGTAAAAAAAGAAAAAAGATTTTTTTTTCATATGAAAGTAGCATTGACAGTATAGTACCTTCACTGGAGCGCAGAAACTTTAGCAAAACTTCAAACGCGTTTTTCTCAAAACTAGTATAAAATGAACCTAAAATTCATCTCTGCTTTTAGTTGTGGCACGATTTTCACGAAACTTTAGGACACACAAAATCAAATATCGTAGAAAAATCTGTTCTGATTTTTTTTTTTTTTTAAGTCTTAGTTTTCATATATCGGAAAATTATCCTTAAAATTTTCAATTTTTTTTTTAACAATTAAAAAAAGATAAATTCGAAAAAAATTTCAAAAAATTATCAGAACAAATTGTTAGAATAATAATGAATTATCATATGCTCATGTCACAAGGAAATCGGTCAAAAAATGGCTGAGAAGATGCAATTAAAATTTCATAAAAAACCAACAAAAATAGTTTCCTTAATTTTTTCTAATTTTTCCTTTCATCTGATCAGCTTGAACTTTTCATGTGATAACAAGGGTACTAATATACACACCATATAAATTATTCATGACCGTAGATGCAATTTAAAATTCACGGCGGACTCTCCCCTTAACCCATTATTATATCATATTCATATCCTATTATCTTTCTTATCTATCATCTTTTTTCGCTGCAGTTATCACGTAGTGGGTGTCTGTTTAAATTTTGTTTATCCATTTCTTCCATTTTCCTTCATCTTTTTCGTTTTTCTTCATCTTTTTCGTTTTTCTTCATCTTTTTTGTTTTCTTCTTTTTCTTCTTGTTCTTGTTGTTCTTGTTCATGTTCTTGTTCTTGTTCTTCTTGTTTTTCTTCTTTTTCTTCTCTTCTTTTCCTCTGCTTTTCATTTCTTTTCTTTTTTTCCCTGCCGCTTTTTCTTTTCAATACTGCTAGGTTTTTTTTCACTCGTTTTCTTTTTGACATTTTCTTTTCCATTTTCTCTTTTTCTTCCTCACTCAACCATCTGTCCTCCCCAATGTTTCCTCTTCGACTCCTCTTCGGGAATATGCAGACACTTTCTGTAATACACCGATATCGGCAAAATTTTCCTTCTTCACTTCGAAATTCTTGTACCTCCTCTTCCTCCCCCTCCGCATCCTCCTCCTCCTCCTCCTCCTCCTCCTCCTCCCCCTCCGCATCCTCCTCCCCCTCCGCATCCTCCTCCCCCTCCGCATCCTCCTCCTCCTCCTCCTCCTCCTCATTCTTCCTCCGATACACACAAACTCTTTCTCCTCCTTCTCGCTCACAGTCAAATGCATGGTATAGTGTTCTTGAATTTTTTTATATATATAGGATTCTATTTTTGTGTGTTTCTCTGTCTATGTTATTCACCCATGCTCACCCATGGTCTTATCCACTGCAGATTTTGCTTGTGTTTATGTAGTAGTAGTAGTAGTAGTAGTAGTAGTGGTGGTGGTTGTAGTAGTAGTAGTAGTAGTAGTAGTAGTAGTAGTAGTAGTGGTGGTAGTAGTAGTAGTAGTAGTAGTAGTAGTGTGGTAGTAGTAGTAGTAGTAGTAGTAGTAGTAGTGTAGTAGTAGTAGTAGTAGTAGTAGTAGTAGTAGTAGTAGTAGTAGTAGTAGTAGTAGTAGTAGTAGTAGTAGTAGTAGTGGTGGTTGTAGTAGTAGTAGTAGTAGTAGTAGTAGTAGTAGAGGGTGGTAGTAGTAGTAGTAGTAGTAGTAGTAGTAGTAGAGTAGGGGTAGTGATAGTAGTAGTAGTAGTAGTAGTAGTAGGTAGTAGTAGTAGTAGTAGTAGTAGTAGTAGTAGTAGTAGTAGAGTAGGGGTAGTGATAGTAGTAGTAGCAGTGGTGGTTGTAGTAGTAGTAGTAGTAGTAGTAGTAGTAGTAGTAGAGTAGGGGTAGTGTTAGTAGTAGTAGTAGTAGTAGTAGTAGTAGTAGTAGTGGTGGTTGTAGTAGTAGTAGTAGTAGTAGTAGTGGTGGTTGTAGTAGTAGTAGTAGTAGTAGTAGTAGTAGTAGTGGTGGTTGTAGTAGTAGTAGTAGTAGTAGTAGTAGTAGTAGTAGTAGTAGTAGTAGTAGTAGTAGTAGTAGTGGTGGTTGTAGTAGTAGTAGTAGTAGTAGTAGTAGTAGTAGTAGAGTAGGGGTAGTGTTAGTAGTATAGTAGTAGTAGTAGTAGTAGTAGTAGTAGTAGTAGTAGTAGAGTAGGGGTAGTGATAGTAGTAGTAGAGGTAATAGTAGGGGTAGTAGTAATAGTAGTAGAGTAGAGGTAGTGGTAGTGCGAGTCGGACTTGCGATCGCCGGTTTCATTCTCCCGGTGCGACCTTGGAGCTCATTATTACCGATCTTTGGGTAATGCTATGACCTCACACACCACATACACCCATCCTCTTGCTCAAGGGGGACAGTAACCGCCCGAATTTGTCAGTGATAAATCCCCGGGAGCAGTGAGGATTCGAACCGGCTTCCACAGAATGGAGCGCGGGGCCAGCGCGCTATCCCCTTCATCGTGGCGGTTGTGTGTAGATATATTTTTTATTTTGTTTTGTTGTTGTTAAATATATGAAGAGAACGAATAAATGAAGAGACGAAGAGATGATAATGAAAAAAGAAGGAAAGAATAATTAGTAAACAATACTATATCCATAAAGCACTTCCTTCTTTCGCTCATTATACTCTTCCTTCTTCCTTCCTCCCTTCTTCCTATTCGTGCAGCAAGCCAGAAAGGGAGAAAAAGGGGAGGCAGGAGGGGAAACACTATCTGCTGCCTTAATGTCTTCCTGTCCACGCCTCCTTTCCCCTCACTCTGCCATGTAATACGCTGTCATTATAATATTTTGACCCCTCACAAAAAAGAAAAACGTAAAATCAAGTAAAAAAGCTCAGTAACGGTTTTGTTGATTTATCATGAGTGCCTGGAGAGAGAGAGAGAGAGAGAGAGAGAGAGAGAGAGAGAGAGAGAGAGAGAGAGAGAGAGAGAGAGAGATTGTCCATAATGCTGTGTACATAATCCTCTCTCGCTCTAATCTTTAAATCCTCCTGAAAGTCTCATTCATCCTTGCTTCCTTCCCTTCCTTCCTTCCTTCCTTCCTGCCTTCCTTCCTGCCTTCTTCTCCCTCCCTCCCTACCCTCCTCTCTCCACACTCTCTTCTTTCTCTCTCTCTCTCTCTCTCTCTCTCTCTCTCTCTCCTCCTCTCTCTCTCTCTCTCTCTCTCTCTCTCTCTCTCTCTCTCTGTTACCTACTCTCTGCCCCAACACACTACTTTCATGTTCCTCTAAAGATAGATAGATAGATAGATTGATATAAATAGATAGATACATACATAGATATAATATAGATAGATCAAAATAGATAGATACCTTGTTGACAATTCCACTTCTCTTCCCTTATTTCTCAGGAACTCTGCATTATTTTCATCGTTTAATTTTCACCTCTATATCTTTCTAGGTTATTTATTGCTCAGTTTTGCGGATATTATTTTTTTTACATTGATTTGTTTTATATTCTCCCTTTTATTTCCAACATGAATGTGAAATAATTTTATGGAATGCCGTGATTTTTTTTTTTTTTTTTTTTTTTTTTTTCCTGTTTGTTGTTTTCTGTTTGTTGTTTTCTGTTTGTTTTTGTTGGTTTTCTGTTTGTTGTTTTCTGTTTGTTGTTTTCTGTTTGTTGTTTTCTGTTTGTTGTTTTCTGTTTGTTGTTTTCTGTTTGTTTGTTGTTTCTGTTTGTTGTTTTCTGTTTGTTGTTTTTTTTTGTTTTTCTTTTTNCAGAAGGGTTTTTCCATTTGAGTGCCCTTAGGGGGCAAGAAAATCCACAAAATTCGTTATATTACGTTCCGTTTCATAAAAAAAAATTCTTCTTACCAGTGGAGGTTATTAGGACTGCAACCTCCTGCATTAATGGTCTTTCCTTTTAAAACAGGGTCACTTTGTGTTAATTGTGTGTACGTGTTTGGGAAAGATGTGACCTGGTGATATCCGGGGCAGCACGCACACTTCCATTTACAAAGTTTCTCCCAAGTGAGGCGGATGTTGATGGATGGTTGTAGGGAGTTAACATAAGCACGGTGGTTGTAGGGAGTTAACATAAGCACGGTGGTTGTGCTTCTGACGGTGGAGGTGTCTTATTTTTGTGCAACCTCAACTTTTTTTATATTTTCTCCTTGGCGAGTGTTGCCATTGTTCGCTGGTCACTTCAGATCTCTCTCTCTCTCTCTCTCTCCTTTTCCCCTCTCTCTCTTCATTTTCTCTCTCCTCTCTCTTTTTTTTCCTCCTCTCTCCCCCCCCCCCCCCCCTTGGTCACCCACTTATCACCGCAATTACCTCTAATAACACTACACTCTTTGTCATTTACGCTCACTCGCCACCTTCTCATTTGTCACTACACATGCCTTCAGACATCACACCTGACACTGTATTCCTTACCTTCTCACCACCACAGCTTACTCAAAACCTGTTTACAGACAGACTTGTTATCCCCACTGCCCCACCCGTCATTACTCTCTCCTTTCATCCTCACCCCTTTCACCAGACACCGGGCATCACCGCACCTGTCGATACCCTGCCTTTCACCACCCCCATCCATCACCTCACCCGCCAGGCCCCGCCTTTTTTACACCTCCCTTAATCGGCACCTGCCTGTCAGCCCCCCTTGACATCCTCTCACCTGTCATCTATCAGGTTTGTCATCGAACTCACCTACTGACCACCTTGCCTGGGGTCTCGGCATGACCTTTGTGTAGTTCCGCTGCAGGTGCACGCTCTCCTCGAAGTCGCCTTTGTCCCGTCGTCTGCCATCACGACATTAATAGAGTTACGATCTCTTGTCTGGGTCCCGAGAGCGCGAAGTAAGCCAGCTGCCTCGCCTCGTGCGCTGCTCCTTTCCCGACGGCCGACGAGATGTGGTGAGGCGCCGCTGCTTGCATGTCACCCAGATAAGACGGGGAAGGGCGGCGAGGTGGTGTGTGCTGCTGGTGGTGTTGGCTGCGTCTTGTCCTCCCCTCAGTCCCTACACCTTGCCCTCCCTATCCCTATTATCGTCGTGCTCATGTCCTCCCTCACCTTCTATGGGCCGATTTCTTAGTCCTTTGGTAAGCTCCCTAACCAAAAGCCTTACCTTACTAACAAAGAGATCCGATTTCTTAGTCGCTGTTTTCGTGAACCAGGAGCTCCCCAACATGGTAAGGATCCCAACGAAAGAAAGACGGCAGATTCGGTACTGTTGGTATGCCTGAGTGGCGGAAAATGTAAATATTCCATTCAAAGTCAATAAATAATTACTATTTACACACATATAAATAATAACAACGATTATTTATAATATTCTACTTTAATTTATAAATTATATTTTGTTAATATTTGATTATATGTAAATTTGATTATATTAAATTATATATAATTTAAATTTTTATTTATAATTATTACTTTTATTTATAATAAGTTCACATATAACCACTTTTGTATATCTTACGCATATATACCTACAATATTACTGAATTATAGAAGAATATAGGGTGACAGATAAAATAATTTATTAAGGCAGATGGCCGTGAAAAATATGTTGTCTGCTTGACAGGTGGTGACGTGCATTCACTGCGGCCATCCAAGTTCTTTTAAAAACTTCTTTTTCTTTCATTATAACCCTCTAACGTGTTTGCTGCGTTGTCTGATAATTTTTTACATCTTTTTCAGAAGAAATAACCATATGGAAGTAGCAATTAGTGGTATTTAAATAAAATTGCATTAGTAAGCATTGTTTGGGAGGCAGTAGCTCCCCAACCCGGCATCCCCAAAAGGGTTCCAATCTATGGTATCGATACAAACCAACAGGGGCCCAAAAGACGACTAAGAAATCGATTTTGTTGTTGGGGATGAAATGGCCGTTCGTTGGTAAGGACCCAAACGAAAGGGGACGACTGAGAAATCGGCCCTATGTTTCGATGCATGTCCCAGAAACCACTACACACACACACACACACACACACCCACACACACACACACACACACACCACACACACACAACACACACACACACACACACACACACACACACACCCGTCATCCTAAATCTAGTTTACAAATCCCCTGTAACTTCAGTCGCACTGTTTTACCACTTTAAACGATACGCATGGGGTAATGCTCAAGTCGTCATCCTAATATAGTTTACTATCTCTGGTAACTTTCAGTCGCATTT
This sequence comes from Chionoecetes opilio, assembly GCA_016584305.1. NCBI lineage: Eukaryota > Metazoa > Arthropoda > Malacostraca > Decapoda > Majidae > Chionoecetes > Chionoecetes opilio. The sequence goes on along the minus strand of JACEEZ010023897.1, from coordinate 174,972 downwards.
GTTACCCCTTAAACGATACGCACATGTAATGCTCAAGTCGTTATCCAAATATAATGTATACGTATCTATCCCACTTCCAACGTTTCCCTCTCAACTTATTTTTTCTATTTCCTTCTTTCTCCTTGTCCTCAAAAACGGCTGGCTGTGACATGTTTGGTTGCCCCCCTTGCTAATTTGTGAGCGCTTGGCCCCCTGGCCCACCAACACCCATCCAAAACCTTGGGACCCTAAGTAATCACTTTATTAGTCCTGGTCACAAAAGGGAATCACCAGTAAGTCATGTCTACATCTCTAGTTAACAAACATTTCATAACATACCTTCACCAAGGGCGGAATATCACCTCCCCACAGGCGACTTAACTAAATTTAACGTCGAGCTGCTTCTAAAATTATCCTAACCTAGAATCCCCGTTCTCACCTCGTTTCGCTACGTGTCTATTTACTACTGGCTTAAAATATAAGCCTAACCAGTGATTCAGGAATGAGGCGTGGAGGAAAATTCCTCGTTAGCTTTTGATACTTATGTGTTATTTCATCTCTTCCCCTATTAATGTAATTTCTCGCTTACACACACCCCACACACACCACACCCACACACACACACACCCACACACCACACACCACACACACAAAACACACCACACACACACACACACACCCCACACCACACACACACACACACACACACCACACACACACCACACAAAACACACACACACACACCCACCCACCCACCCACCCACCCACCCACCCCCACTATTCGGCCAAACAAAGCACTAAGGATTGAATGATAAAAATGTTGATATGGAGACGGGGCCACACGAGCATTGCTCTGGCCCTGTAAAATACAACTAGATGAAACACACACACACACCACCACACACACACACACCACTGGGGTACTCCGTAGTGTTATAGTAGCACCGCTCGGTTCACAACCGAGAAGTCCCGGGTTCAATCCCCGGGAGGTGCGGAAGATGGGTGGTCTTTCTTAAAACCGAGCTCCTGTCCACCCAGCAGTGATAGGTACCGGGTGTTAGCCGGGGGTTTGTGACCCGCCTCCCGGGGTGGCGGTTTTTGGCCAACACTAAGCACTAAGGATGAATGATAATGAAATGTGTATAGATATGGAGACGGGGCCCCTACGAGCGTAGCTCAGGCCCTGTAAAATACAACTAGATGTTACACACGATATAAGATGGGTTTCATTACAGACATTCCTTACCTGCACTGTTCTTTTTTAAAAACGTGATCATTTCAGCTGGTAAGAATGCAGTCGGGCACCAGGAAAAAAAGGGGCAGGAACTCCAGCGTCATCCCTTTCCCCTCCCCTCCTTTCTGCCCGCCACCCCCCCCCCCTTTCCCCCTCGCCCTCGCCCCTTCCGTTTTGGGCTATCTATCCACTTGTTGCTGTCATGACGGGATCTTGTCTTTATGGCTGGGGGGGTTTAAACTTACCATCTATATGGCCGATCGGGTTGCCAAAGGTCCCTCCCTTTGTGCGAAGTCTTGGTTTGTATCCGCCCGGGCCCTTTCGGAAAGGGAAAATGGACCAAAACCCGCGCCGTGCTTTGATAACCTGGGTACGCCAAAAATGTCAGGGGTTTCTCATTTATTTACTAATTTAGGTGTTTGAGTCGAATATCACTTGTTTTGCTCTATCAGGTCAACTTTTTGAGATACCCCATGGGCCTACCGGCGAGCTATACAATGCTAATTCAGGGTTTTTTGAGTTAAATCATTTTTTCTTGAAAATTTCAAATTACAATGCCAGACCGAAAAGGGGAAATTTCCACAATTACCCAAATCAAATAAATACCTGTTAAACCTTACTCCATTCAAAATTTTCTAAAACAAAAAATTCTAAATTTCATTGTCTGACACTCCTGCATTTTTCTTTTTCTTTCATTTATTGTGAGGGTTTCGGCGCGACGGTCTGGGAATATCCTGAGTTTTCTGCTACATTGCGGAAAATCCCGTCGGGGGAGGGGAAGAACTCACAGTTTGTGAAGCGCCCTACGGGCTTACTTTAAAGTAAGCTGGGTGACCAAGTAAGTCCTGGGCACCGCCACAGGGTTGTCAAGCCCGTGCGGGAAAATCCTCCGGCGGTGGCAAAGGGGCGCGAAAATTTCCTGAAGTTTGGGATTCCGAGGGTTTTGGAGGGGCCTTTGCCATGCACGGTTTTGTTCTTCTGGCATCATACTAGGGCATAAAACCGGAAGAATGGGCACGCCTCCTACCCCGCCTTCCATCTGCCCGCCGTCCACTGCTCCGCAAAAAATTCCTGTCCGCGTTCACAGAGTTTTCCCGACAGCGCGACGAGGCCACCATACGACGAGGGGGGTATACAAAAGAAGATAAAAGCCAAGATGTCCCAGCCCTTTTCACATGTGCTTAATGATCTGTTGGGGATCTCACTTTCAAAGACTTCCTCCAGCTTTTGGGCCTCCAACTAAAAGAGAAAAAAATCTATTTGGGAAAGGACCGCGTATCATTTTTCTTTCGAAAAGGCATGAGGCCTACATGGGCACTTCTGCCGGAGGAAAGACCTCGTGTACTGCCGAGATGTCCCGGTCTTTTTGTTAAACTCGGCCCTCCTCAATACGATCCGAGAGTTGGGCGACTCTTCTTGACAGCTGAAAAGCGCTCTTTGAAGTGTGTGCTCCTCCACCGGGAACCATTCGCCTAAATCCCTCTTGCGACTCCCAAAACTCTCAAAAGAAATATAAGCAGTGAATACGTGCTCACAAATCCATATAGAGCCCAAGGGATCATCTGCGTCGACTTGAAGATGGTAAACTTTCTCTTGGTCAGCATCCGTTAACGAAGCCCCATGCTTTTTATGCTGGGGACGCCCCAGACAGAGCCCACACTATGTAAAAAAAGAGGGCCGGCGCGAGAGCATTTAGTACCTGGGCGAGAAACATAAACAACCTCTTTTGACCCGGGAGAAGATTTGATCCCCCCGCTACATTTAAGTTTGGGTTTAATAAAACATTCACGCGCGCTCTGGAAAAGGATGGGGGGTGCTTCAACTACCTTGCCGACCCTTTTCCCTGGACTGACCTTGAAACTAAAGGGCCGGCATTTTCGTGGCCCACAATACGGCAGCTCATAAAGGACACAGATTTTCCAAAAACTCCATGAACACCTAGAGTGCCCGCGGGAAATCTTTTTGTGCGGTGGTGAACAACTTCCGGGGGAAACCGAAGCACAAACCACGCCAACTCTCAGCGCATGATAGGGCCTTTCCAAAACTCGGGTGTTTGATGATTTTAAAAATCACTTCCTGTTCTCACACAGGAAAAAGTTTCCTAAAAAACCGGGGGGCTTTGACGACGAGCAGGGAAAAGGTTCCATCAGGACATGCCCCAAAAATGGAGGGGGGACAGGGGAGGTGGAGCAGTCATGTTGGGGGACTACGCTGGTTTTGCTGAAGAAGACAACCCAGCAGCTGCTCACACACGGGGAAACGAAGAAAAGCCGGATTTAGGGCCCTGAAATCTGAACTTTTGTGTCACTTAAAGCTCATTCTTAAAACTAATATTTTGAATTATCTTTTCAAAAATTTTTGGACAAATAAAAAATAATGAATTTTATACGCTGACTTTTTATTTCTTGAGGAAAAAGGAAAAAATATCAGGGTTTTCTCACTGATGATCCGCAGAAATTTTTTTTTTTACGAAAAAAACGATTTTTTTTTAAAAAAAAATTTCTGTAGCAAAAAAACCTGACCCATTGAGCAAAACAAGGTCTTTTCGGGCTCAGAGCATCAAAATTAGTCTAAATTTAGCTGGAAAACCCCCGGCGGGTTTTTCAAACATATGTTTTTGGGACCCAGTTAATGGTCGTGGCCACAAAGTACGAGTGTTTTGCTTTCAACCAAATTTGTAATTTTTCGTTGTTAAAGCTTGAGGTAGTGTAGACATGATAACATAAATGGGGGTCGTGGTGGTGGTGGGAGACTTTTTTGGGGGTTTTTGGTGACGAGTTGATGCCTTGGGGGGTCGTAATTGGGGTGCTGCTGCCATTTCTTACTTTGGGGAATGCGAGTGGGTGGGGAACAAAGTGGCAGAAGGTATAGAATGTCAGTCTTTAATGGTGGGCTGTCTTTTTAATTGGGGAGGTCCTTGGAAGGGCTGCCAGGGCGGGTTAGACAGGCCAAGGCGAAAATTTGAGGACAAACCCGGGCAAAAGTTTGGAGGGGTGGTGTGGGGAGGGACTACTAGAAGAAAATTTGGGGTGGTTTGTGGTGAGGTGTAGAGGGGATTGACATGGGGTGATGTATGGAGATGGGGCAGGCGTGGCGCGTGAGGAGGACAAGGGGGGGGTTTTTTTGTGGGGGTTAATCAAAAAGGGCGCTCCGGGGGGGGGCCAAAACAGGGATTCCCGAACTGAGGGGCGAGTGAGGGGGAACGGGGTCCGGCACAACAAGGAGGGAGAAGGGGAACTGGGGGGGAGTCTGAGGGATGGAGGAGCAAGGAAGGAGGGGGAAGGCAAGGGGAAAACACATGGTCCCAATAACGGTTTATAAACCACGCACCTTCCCTCTTGTTTATCCTGTTTCCATCTTTCACATTCTATCATTTTTCCCCTGCTTTGGTATCCCCCCGTGATCCTCTCCTTCCTCGTCCCTCACAGACTTCCCCCCTGTTTTACATGCTTCTGTCTTACTCACTCCCCGTCTTTTCCATACTCATATATCTCTTCTCTACAAAAATTGCCCCCTCACAAATTAATCCCCTAGAAAATCAGTCCTCAGAGGTAACTAATGGTAACTAGAACGTGTCGCATACAAAAAAAGTACACACCACACCAAAACACCCCCACGACAACCACGCACGCACCCCACACACACATACCACATTTAAATTTAAAAAAAAATTAATGAATAATAATACGAAAAAAGGGGTACACAAGTATATTTTTGGGCCCCCTTTTTCTGTATTTATCCCAGTAAGACAATATAGCA
>JACEEZ010023897.1:115000-160000 GCA_016584305.1 Chionoecetes opilio | reverse complement strand
CTTTCTACGCTAGCTCTAAATGTTTTTCGCCAAAATATTAAATGGCGAAGAGTTTAATTATATATTGGGGTCATGCATATTTCTTCACTCTCTCATAATGGCATTTCTTTAGTGTATTTTACTGTTTTTTATTTGATAATATTATAGAACAAACAGTTACGAAGATAATGGTATATCATATATACTGATAAACCTTAGGAAGGGAAATAGGGGTGATGTTCTAAAATGGCAGGAATCGCAAAACTGGCCTCCACTGGTCATGGGCGGGTTGGCGCGGGGCACGAGTAGCAAGTCCAGTATAGAGTAGCTTTTGGCATGTCCAATGGTCCAGTCAGATGAATCAATTGTGTGACGTCACGAGAGATCCTCCCCAATCAGAGGTGAATGATAAATGTGTAAGCGCCAGTACCCAACAGGTTTGCCAGCGTTGCCTCCTTTACTTTAAATTTAAATTTAAAGTCCCAGAGTTTTAGTTAGTCCCCGCTCAGTGACTCCGACTTGACCCGCACTACTCGTCTTTTCCACTCGCACACTCGTCCCGGGTTAAAGTTGTGAGAGTGAATATTAGCAATAGAGAGAGAATAGCAGTGAGTTTAATGTGAGTGCTGTGCGGGGATGCTGCGACGGATCCTGTTCTGCTAGCGAAGGAAAGGTTGATGAATCATCCACATACACAGGCGTGGGAAATGGCATTCTCCTCTCGTCTCTCTCTCTCTCTCTCTCTTTCCCTCCTTTCACCTTGTCTCACATTGCTACTCATCCTTCGAACACTTTCTTTTTTTAACTTCTGTCGTATCATATAATGGTTTTTTTCTTTGGTCTGCCTGTGCCTCATTGCTATCACTTGTTTTTATACTTTAGTTTTTTTTCTCTCTTTCTCTTTCTCTCTCTTTCTCTCTCTCTACCAAAATAATTGCTAGTAAATCTTCGGTAAAGCTTTTGTTCACTGCGTCAAAATGACAATTTTGTCAATTTCTATAATGTTCTTTATGACTTAGTTAAGAACTTTGAAATTAGTATTTGACTTTATTTTGATACTTCTGGTATTTCACTTGCCCGATTTCCCTCTCGCTCATTTCTTGGCTTCTCGAGGGAAAAAGGGAAGAAAAATTACCCCACTTTTATTATGTTACTATCTTTCCTGCTTCATATCCGATATTCTTCTCCTCCATATCTGAGCCACCCACGGTTTTCCTCAGCACTGCACTTTTCCTTCTTTTCCTTTCCTCCTGAAGCACGTATGTGCACTTTGGCATCTTATGGTAACACGCCCGTTTCTAGTACTGAAAACAAGTCTTATGCAGGGGCGCCTGGATGTTCGTCAACGTTAGCATACTTTTACAACCTCTGCAACTCAGGGAATATATATATTGTTTTCTCAAACTTTTCGTGAAGCATTTGGTGAGATACACTGACATAATCATTTGTTCAGTTAAATTTTTCAGGAAATATAATATGTAAATGCAGCTTTCTATTCAGCAGTGTGTGGGGGGGGTTGTGTGCTGGAGAGAGAGAGAGAGACAGAGAGAGAGAGAGAGAGAGAGAGAGAGAGAGAGAGAGAGAGAGAGAGAGAGGAGAGAGAGAGAGAAGGGGAGATGGGAGAGAAGGGAAGAGAGGAAGGGGAGAGAGAGAGAGAGACTTAAATATGTCGTTGTGACAAACTTCAAGTCGGTTTAGAGTGGTCACCTTGAATCACGACCATAGCGAGTTGCAGTAGAGAGTAGCAGTGGCTCGTGAGTGATTCCAGCTTCACTACCCGGCTACAGTAGGATTTTTATTCATTAGAATACTTCACAAGACTAGGAGCTTTATTGTCTGCTTCATGTCATCATCATAAGTCACGGCATAGGATACGTCATAGCCCATGGCCCTATTATGCTAATTTATTCACCAATGAGAGGGCCATCACATATCTAAAATTAATCAAACCCAAGCATCCTACGCCGACTTGCACAGACACTAGAAAAGTTTCACCCAATAGGGTAAATAGACACTCCCCAAATATGACTCTTCCAGCCACTCCTTGCTGCAATGACCTAAAGAAGGGAAGGTTTATTCATGTTTGTGACGCTCGTAGAAAAGGCTGACATCAGGATATAATGGCAAATATCCCGTCGTGATTGCCCTATTTTCCTTGACCCGACGCAATACTGTCTAGGATTCAGTAACCACGGTAGAGATAAAAACATTTTGCTGTATCAACTCCAACTTTTCTTCCTTTTTTTCACTTGCCATTTTCTCATTTCAATTTTCCATTTGGCTGTAGTTTTTATTTGTTTATTTTATACATCACGTTTGTTCGCTGTTATTATTACTTTTATTCATCTTCTCTCCCTTAATTAACCCTCTATCTCCCTGTCGCTCCTCCTCCTCTTCCTCCTTAATAGATTGCGTAATAAATCGTACGAAAATCGGCTCAAAGAACTTAACTTATTCCCACTAACAAAACGAAGGATAAGAGGTGACCTCATCGAAGTCTTTAAAATCTTCAATGGATTTACGAACGTAGTCCCAGAAAATCTTTTCACGCTAGACCGGTCAAGCTCAACTAGAAACAACGGATTTAAAATAAGCAGGAAACGGTTTGTAACGAACGAAGCAAAGTACTTCTTCACAAGCCGTGTTGTAAACGTATGGAATGGGCTGCCCTCAGACGTAGTAAACTCAAATACAATAGAATCATTTAAAAATCGCCTCGATAAATATTTCATATCAAATCCCTGGTTGTCACTGTTTATCTCGGAATAATAAATTTATCTCGCGGGCCTCTGATACTTACTCTCATTGCGTAAAATGATTGCGAAGGTCGCGTCTACACAACCCCTCCCACACGTCTCAGACAGCCCCGAGTAAAAAGGTCACTACTACAACTTTTGACTGGGGAGGGCTGTGGTTCAGTAAGGGCCCTGTCAGTTAGTGACCACCATCGGGATTTATATACCAGGGGTCACTGCTGCAGGGGGGATTGAAGTGCACGGCGTCCTACTTGGAAAGTGCACTACCGCAGTGGATTGTACGGAGCTGGGGCCTGATTGACTGCTGCCTACCAAAAAAGCGCCAGGCAAGGCTGCCGCACCACCCTTGAACTTCCACACTGAGCCTACACCAACATACATTAGAAACCCCATAACACACACAGATAGCCCCGAGTTAACGGTTACCAACTATACTCTCGACCTGTGACGGGTTGTGGACCAGTAAGGGCCCCGTCAGTTAGTGACCACCATCGGGGTTTAAGGTACCAGGGGTCACTGCTGCAGGGGGCATTGAAGTGTACGGCGTCCTACATGGAAAGTAAAACAATCCCCAGTGGATGAACGGAGCTGGGGCCTGATTGACTGCTGCCTCCAAGAAAGCGCCAGGCAAGGGCTGCCCCCCCCAAAAAAAACCCACCCTGAAAATCCCCCNTTTACAAATTTAACTGAATCATGGTAACTTTCCGAGCTGTTCAATCTTGTTATTGATGGACGTAGTGATATAGAGTGAGGACCTGGCTGACGGGAGGCACGTGCACGGGGACACGAGGAGAAGGAAAATGAAGATAAAGAAGCAGGGGGATAAAAGAAGAAGAGGAGAAGGAAAAACAAGATTAAATGAAGGAGGGGTGGTATCGAGAATAGTAGAAACGAAACTGCTACAAATAATTATAAGTTTAAATGTGTGTGTGTGTGTGTGTGTGTGTGTGTGTGTGTGTGTGTGTGTGTGTGTGTGTGTGTGCGTGCGTGCGTGCGTGCGTGCGTGCGTGCGTGCGTGCGTGGTGTGTGTGTGTGTGTGTGTGGTTGTGGGGCGTGTGTGTGTGGTGTGTGTGTTTTCCACTCTCTAATTAAAGCTCTTCGAAGCATAGTCTCGTACCTTCACCAACCTCAATATTATTATAATTATCACCGTCTGACATCTCTCTTTACAAGCAATCGAAACCCGCGTGGCATTGCTCTTAAATATCGATTCCTTTCCGAGGCGCAATAATAGAAACTCTTCACTTTTCTATGTAAACTGAGACGCCCTGATCACCACAATCAGTGCGTGCGGAGGGTGGTTAAGGGCAATCAAAGGGCGCCTCATCGGTCGGGCCTCGCTGGGCACTGTAAAGAACCAACTAACCATCTGTGTTGCCGCCCCTTCAGAACTTTGCACCATGATTTAGTTTCCTTCTCCGCCCCTCTGATCGCGGTGAATGGTCTGTTTCATGCCTTTAATGATGGCCTGCACGCGTCCATCCTGCGCGGCCTACCCCAGCCTGCCCTCCCTCCATATCTCCCTTTTCTTCTTGCTCTCCCGAACAGCATCTGCAGGGCGCCGCAATACTATTCTGCGAGCGTTTCTCCTGCTTTCCCTCCCGCCCTCGTCGCCCTCAGCGTGCATTAATAGCATACATTTCGGCATCGGATCTGAATACAAGTCGACGAACTAATTATGTATCTTTTCTCTTAAATTAATCTCGTGGATAATAATACGATTCGTCTTTTACTCTTTTGTGCGGGAAATCCTTAGGAAAGTGCTGCGAAATGTTCGGGATATTATTTCTGCGATGCTACATGGGAAAACGATAATGAAGCTAATGTTTATAAGTTAATTATAGTCCCCCTTTATATCATGGGGGTGGAGAGACAATGAGAAGGAGGCGTTGACCCGGTATATGCTGCCATTCGGTGATCCGTGTGTGTGTAGTACTTCCCCGCCCGGGGTTTTCACAGGACAAGGGACAGCGACACGGCGAAAGGAAAAGCCTCTAATCTATATTAGGAGGCCGGTTTCAGGGTGAGGTTGTAGAAAGGGTTATAAAGGGTCCCGAGGCTGGTTGTTGTGTTGTGTGTGTTGTGGGCGGGTTAGGGAGCGGGGGAGGGTAGGATAGCGAGCTCCCCTTCCACTTTACCGAGATATTCATTTAATGAAAAATTGTGAAGAAGAGAGAGAGAGGGGAAGGGAGAGAGAGGGGGAGAAGGAGGGGAGATCGAGAAAAGAGAGAGGAGAGAGAGAAAAGGAAAAGGAAGAAAAAAACCCCCCAAACACCAAACCAAATTCTTGTTCGAATAAACGACTGAAGGCAAAGCACGAATTTCTTGAAAAAATATTTTTCTGATAAAAAACGCAGCGCAGTATTCCAGGGCAGGACATTCAGGAAAAGAGTTAAAGGCCACGGTGGTTAGCTTAACAATATCCCTCTATTTCTACACCCCGGCGTTAGTGGGTATTCACTTTCGAGACATGGCAGTGGCGGGGACACGGTTGTTCAAAGCTGATTGGCTGAGCGACTTACAATGACGTCACAGCCCTCGCCAGCGAATCACAATTGTGTAAAAACAAAACGTGCCAGCCAATCCCGATTGTGTCTCAAACGTGTCAGCCAATCACAAGGCAGCCGCGGCTTGCCATTTTCAAGGTCTTTTAACTACGTTGTACTTATTTCTATCTCTAGTTATTCCATCATTCCTTCATCCTCTGTGTACCTCCGTCGCTTCAACACTTGTTTTCACCTCCACATACACGCGGGTAACCGCCCGGTGGTTGTAAATTCCTTGTTTCTAGCTATTAATTATTCCTTTCCCAGTAATATGGCGCTCTTCTTTTTCTTGAGATCTTTTTTGCTTGATATCTTTTCGTAGCTCGCCTTCCTTTAGTGTTGGGGGAAGCCACCACCCGGGAGGCGGGTCCAAACCGCCGGCTAACACCCCGGTACCCATTCACTGCGGATGGACAAGGACTTGGGTTTTTTATTAAGGAAAGGGCACGCATATAACCCGCAGTCTGCCACCGAGCCCTGGGGTGCGTGTGCAACCACGATGCACGAATCGGGTAGCGATCATGATTTTATATAACATGGATCGCGGATCTGGGGGTAGCTGTGGCCGAGATACTGAAAATCAGCCACCAGCCACCAGCCGCCATCTTGCCAACACCAAAACAAATACATGGGCCGGCCCAGGCAGTGGCTGGGTGTTGGCTGTGGCATGTGATAGCCTATATACCACCTATACTACTATTAACACCAACTACTACTACTACTATTACCCCCTACTACTACTATTTCCACCTACAACTACTATTAACACCTACTATACTACTAAACTTCCAACCAGTGCATCGTCGAACCTTCCAAGTCATTTTTTTTAGGGGTGATCCCACAAAACAAACGGGGTTGTTGCGGGGAGGCCCCGTACAGGGGGTGTAGGACAGGGTTTTGCGAGGCCGCTCCCCAAAGGTTTGGGGGGTTTAAGGTGGAACGGGGTTTTGTTGCGAAGGCCCGGGTCAAAGGGGTTTTAAGGGGGACGGGTTTGTTTTTCCCCCGGGGGCCTTTTAAAGGTGTTATGGGAAACAGGTAGGTTGGGAGGCCCGGGGTCCCCCAAGGTTTTTTTTGCGGGGCCGTACAGGTTTTTTTCCGGGGCCCCCTTACAGCTGTTTAGGGACATTTGTTTTCGGGGGCCCGTTACAGGTGTTTTGTGGACGGGTTGTGGTTTTTTTATGTTTTTTAAACCCCGGGAGAGAGGCAAAGGGAGGCAGTTTTGGGGCCCCCCCGATTTGGTGTGGTGTTGCCCCCTTAAAGAGGGGAAAGCGCATTTTCTCGTCCCCCCTAAAACGGCTTTTTTCACCCCCGTACCCCCGGGCCCGGGCCAGGGTACGGCCCCGGGCCAAAGTGGGTCCCAAAAAGAAGTAAAAAAACCCCGGGGGATTACAGGAAGGGGTTAAATGAATAAAAAACCCTTTGGGCCTAATAAAAAAAACCTTTTTTAATTTAAAGGTTATATTGAATTGAAATAAGTTTAGTTTCCGTACCCTTAAATTTTGAGTATTTTTCTTTACATACCAAGGGCCCCGAACCTCATTTAAAATTAAATTTACTCCTAAGTTTACTCTTAAGGGGTTAAAATTTGGGTTTATTACGGAAATGATATGCTTCCTCATCCATTTTTGAGTGTGGGTTTATTGGGCAGATCCTGGCTATTTTTTGAGTGAAAACCCGTTGCTATGGACGTTTTGTTTAAAAAACCCAAATTTACCAAATGAAAAAAAAATCTTATTTTTTAAAAAAAAATTAAAAAAAAAATGTATATTTAAAATTTTTAAATCATTACTGATAAAAAAGTCAATAAACCCCCTAAAAAACGGGGGAAAAACCAAATTTTTGTTTGAGTTGGGTTTGGGACACTTGTTTTTTTAATTTAATTTTTTGGGGGTTTGCCTTGGAACCCAAAACGGATCTCGGGTTTTTTTTTTATCACGTCAATTTTTTGAACTGTAGGTTTTTCTTTTTCCTTAAAAAAAATATGAAAAAATACTGTACAAAAACAGTAAAAGTGCTTATTTTAAAAATTTTTGGGCAAATGTTAACAACAATGAAAAATAAAAAGAAATAGGCAGAATAGAAGTTTTTTTAAAAAACATTATAAATTTTTTTTAAAAGGGAAAAAGGGCCTATAATTGTGTGCGGGGTTTAAGGTAAAAAAATTTGGGTTTTTTGTAGTTTTGGGTCTGGAGGGGTTCAACTTGAGGACTATCGCGTTTGATCCCTTCCAAAAAATAGTAAGCCATCAATGCACATCCCATCTCCCCTTGGTTTAACGTTTTTCCTTTAACCTTCAAATCTTGGGAAATCTTTTCACCTTGCTCTTTCCCCGCTAGAAACCCCACCAAGATTTTCCGGAAATTTGGCAAGATGGCTATGCAAAAAAAGAAATTTAATATCAGGGTTGCCCCAAGCGCTTTGTGGTCTCCAATGGGTTTTTAAACAATTTCTGTTTTAATTACTTGCACGTGTTTTTTCCCAAAGAAATTTTTCTTGACGACCGCCCCTTTGAATGATAGCCAACCCTTTTCTTTTAAAGGGGCCCTGACTAGTACCCGTTGAAATGTTCATCTTTGATGAGTGTCGAATTTGGGGCCCATAAAAACACCCCGGGCCCTTTGGGTTTTTTTTTAAATTTGGGACAGCCCAGGAAATGCCAAGGATGAAATTTCAAACAGCGCCATCTTTTTTGACAATCCCTTTTACAAATTGTTTCATGGGGACCTAGTTTATTTTTTTGGGGCTAAAGGGAAAGGTGGGAATATTTTTTTCTTCCTTTTCCAAAAAGTGCCCCTCATGTCCAATTTTTGGGATTCCAGGTTTAAGATCAGAAACCCGGAGGCAATTCACCCTAAAACCCAATGCTTCTCTCGAGCTCTGCTATCCCACCAAAAAAGGAGAAAGCAGGGATACTTTGTGTTACCACGTTGTTGACCCAAAAAGGAAAAGGGCACCCTTTTTAAGGGCAACACAGATGATCCCCAATTTTTGTTTTTTTCATATTTTCAATAACTCTAAAAGACCCCTCTTTTCATCTCCATATTCTTCACGAAGGGCAGGGCGAAGATGCCCCAAAAGGGGGCGCGCCCCCAAAAAAAATTTTCCATTGTTTTAGAAGGGGCACATTCAAGCTCCCCTTTGAGCTATCAATTTAAAAAATCGCCCCTTCATTTGGAAATTTTAGATTTTTAAAGCCCTTAATTTCCTTTAGAAAAACCCGGAATGTTTTGGCAAAACACCCAAAACCCCTGGCCCCTTCGAAAGTACTGCAGAAAAAGTTTCTTTCCCTTGTTCGAAAAATTGGGTACCTTTACCCCCTTGTTCAAGTATGTTTTTCTCGTTCAGTCTTATGCTAGTTTTTTTTGAAGCTTTTTTTTGGGGTTTGGGCCCCCCCCCCCAAAACACGGGGCTAAAACATTCCCAAATCGTGCTGATCAAAAACCCCTACGAACTGAAGCCCCCGTTGAAATTTTCAAAAAACTGCATCCAAATTTCTGTCACTTTTCTTTCAACCCTCATCAGATCCCTTTTAGAGGAGGTAGTTTTTTCCCCCCAAAAATGGCATGGGGAAATTTTTGCCCGAAAAGAGGAAATTTGGGCTTATAGCTTGGGGAGATTATGATATTCTATTTTACTTTTTTTTTTCTTGTTAAAAACCTAATGTTTTCACTAAACAAAAAAAACAGTCTGTGGAATGATTCTTTTTGCCTTTCCCCCCAAAACCCTTGGGGTTTCCAAAATGCCCAACCCTTTTTACGTGTTCCCTTTTGGGCCCCATCCTTTTAAACTCTTTTGACACACTTTGCACACTTTGTGAGGGGGCCCTAACTTGCCCTTTATCACCGAGTTTTACTTTTAAAAAAGCGAAAAAAATGCTTGTTTTTTAACCCAAATTTCGTGATTTTCTTTTTCCCTCCCGACTTGGAAAAGGGTGAAACTACCCCATATATAGCAGAAGGAGGTCAGGGTTGTTTAGGCATTTAAAGGGCCCAAAAACCCTAGAAAGGGGCAGACATGAAATTTAAACAAAAAAAAAAATATTTTACCTATTTTAAATAAAAAAAACCCAAGTGGAATAGTTACAAGCTTTTTAAAAAAAGAAAAAAAAAGCCCTAAAAAAGAAAAAAAATTACAAGGTATGTTTTTACAAGGGTTTAAAAAAAAAAGCCATAACAAAAACCTCCTAATTCCTTTCTATCCTAGCTTTTGTTTGCAAAATATTGATAGTATGACCATATTGGGGCTGCACACACCTCTCACCCCACTTTTCTCAATTGTAAATGCAAAAAACCAAAATTTCAATACTCTCGGGTGGTCAAATCGTAAACAGGGTGGCAAGTTTTACTACAGCTAACAAGTGGAATTTTGCCCTTTTTGGAGGGTTTAAACTGTGGAGGAAAAAAAAAACTTGAGTGCTAGAAAAAAAAAAAAAGACTACAGATTTTGGAAAATTAAACATGCCCAATTTTTTGTCTAAATAAACTTCCCCAAAAAACTAACTCCAAAAAATTTTTTTTTTTTTCAAATTGGCCCCCCGTGTAAGGGTTTAAAACACGGGAAAAAAAAATGTTTTAAGAAATTGGATAAAATCAACGATTGTAAAGGGTTGCCGTGGGAGTGGGGGGTTTTTTTTTTGTTAGGGGGCCTTTTCCCTTTTTTTTAGCAATTTGGGGGGGTTCCCTTTCATTTTGGTTTTGTTTTATTAGCACAAGTTTTTCTTGTAGGGTCGGAGTGGGTTTTTTCCCCTTTGTTTTTGGGTTTTGTGGGGCGGTCTGGGCCAAAAAATTTGGGTTGTTTTTTAAATGGTTTTTGTTTTTTTTGGTTTTTGGTGGGTGGGTAGTGGTGTGGGTGTGTGTGTGGTGTGTGTGTGTGTGTGTGTGGGTGTGGCTGTGGGTGTCTGGGTGGGTGTGGGTGTGGGTGTGTCGTGGGTGTGGGTGTGTGTGTGTGTGTGTGTGTGTGTGTGTGGTGGGTGCGTGTGTGTGTGTGTGTGTGTGGTGTCTGTTTGTACAGGACATAGCAGCACAGCTTGGCATGACGAGGCGATAACACAACCAGACAGCAACGCGAGCCGCAGAAACAAGGCTTTGTTTTGGTTTTGGCAAGATGGCGGACAGTTGGAACCAGTGCTGAGCCAGGCTTCCGCGATCCATGTTATATAGATCAGTGGTAGCGATGCGTGCATCGCTACCCGGCCCGGCGGGTCGAGATGCCGCGCTCACCACTCTTGGCCCATCACCACAAGCGCCTGGGTTTGTTATATGGCCTAATTTCGTTTGTATACTTACCCTGTTCAGTTCTTGAGTCAGAAAACATCATATATACTCAATTTATGAGTATTTTTATGTACGTAGCTTCCTTAACACCACCCTATAGGCAGTTGCCGTGTTTTAGTGTGTCAACGTCAACTCTGACGTCATCAATCTCCCCTGCGAATACCAAAACAGCTGATGACATTTGTTAAGTTGTTAAGTATAAACGTTAGCGTCTCTGAATGTGCCCCCAGGTCATGCGAAACAAAAATCTGATACTTTCTTCATGAGGGCGGAGTGAGCCATCCTTGTCATGGCGCCCCGGGAGCTTGGCGGCTTCGCAAGAATCCTCCTGGCGCAGAACAACGCGTAGGAAATATCCACTATAATACAATTGCCATAAGTGCATTTTGTGTGTGACTGTGTGTGGATAGAATAGAATAGAATAGATTAGAATTTATTATTGCTCAGACTTTATAAATAAAGTATGGAGCACAGCTCCTATAAGATACAATACATTTGGCAGGACATTTTAAACGATACTAATAGAAACATACAGATAAGTACTACGTAAACTGAAAGTAAGGAGAAATCCAATTGTCAATTTCCATAACTAAGTGACACATAGAAAAATATAAATAAAGATAACTAATAACCAGATATACTTGTTAGCTTATCTAAACATGCTCAAAATTGATCTGATGAATAATGACAAGTTCTTTAAAACATTCACACTGGTACTTTGCATTAACGCAACATACTTAAAATGCGTTGGCCTAATTGTGTAGTATTTCTGGATATACATATCCCGCAGCCTTACAATTTCCTCGTTAGTACATTCGAAAAGGACATGAAATTCATCTCCTACAACATTAGCAATACACTTGCTACAAAGACGATCTTCTCTGTTTACACCTGTGTATCTACCAACATTTATTGGTAGTCTATTGTTGCTTGTTCTGAATCTAGTTACCTGGATGCGAATACTTTTCGGTAGTTTGACGAGGTACACCTCCATACCATAAATCAGCTTAAATATATTGTAGTTACGACATAAATTTTTTGTTGATAAATTATGATGCCAGGCAGTAATCCACTGATCCTTTAATCTCACTTCAGCTGCTTTCTTAAACCATATAGTGTTGGGCACATTTTGTGATAACCACATCCCTGACATACCACACTCATTACATATATTCTTAATGCAGGCAACCCATGGAGAAGTGTATAACCCTAACATATCCAAATGCAACAAACATTGATACATTATGTAGCATAATTTAGTGTTTTTACCTGAAATTAGCCGAGACCAGTAACCTAACATTCTGCACTTTATATGAATTTCCAGTGGGTACACTCCAAGTTCACCATATACCATATCATTGCTAGCGTTCTTATGAACACACATCTGTTTTAAGAATTTTAAGTGTAATATCTCTAGCTCTCTAATCCTATGTCTCCCCAAATCTCAGCTGCATAGGTCAGTACTGGTAACACCATGGTATTAAATAATTCCAACTGCATATCAACTGGCAAGTCAAACTTTCTACATTTACCTATTAGTGAATACATTGCTCTTGTTGCTTGTTCTTTCAAATCTAGCTCTCCTTTACGGAACCTGCCATTGTAATTAAATAATACACCAAGATACTTGTAATCTTCTACCACCTCAACTTTTTCATAACCAAATTCAAATTTATAATTACTTAGATGAGTTTTTCCCCTACTGAACACCACTATTTTTGTTTTGTTACAATTAATCTTTAACTTCCACTCATTACAGTAAGTATACAATGCTATCAGAGCCTGCTTCATTCCTTCCTCACTGTCACACAATATAATTGTATCATCTGCGTACATTAGAACAAAAAGTTTCAAATAGGAGTTTATCAAATCATGACCAAAATCTAGAAAATTGCAGTTACATTCAAGTAATTTACTTTCAATATCATTAATGTAAAAAGCGAAAAGCAGGGGCGACAAATTTTCCCCTTGCCTTACTCCCATGTTGCATACAAATGTATCAGACATCTCTTGGTTTAACATTACACAAGACCTGATGTTACTATACATATTTCTGATTACATTCAGTATTTTCCCATTCCCTTTCTCCCACACTAGCTTGTACCACAAACCCTCACGCCACACCATATCAAAGGCTTTCTTGTAGTCCACGAATAAACAAAAAAGCTTCTTTTTTCTCCAGTTGAACAAATCAATTACCCATTTAAGCAAAAATATACGGTCTAAGGTAGAGTACTCATGCCTAAAACCAGCTTGTGTTTCATTAATAATATTGCTAGTATCAGAATATTTAGTTAGTCTATCATTGAGTATAGAGGTGAACAGTTTGCCCAGGCAGCTAAGCAGGGTGATGCCCCGGTAATTATTGGCGTCTTGAATGTCTCCTTTGTTCTTATAGAGTGGCACTATCATGCCAACCAGCCACTCAGATGGCATGATACCACTATCAAGTGTCTTATTAAATAGCTTGCCATATAGAGGGAACAGAATGTTCTGAGTACTTTTAATATATTAATTTAATATCATGTCAGTTGCTGGGGCTTTATTGTTGTTTAGTTTCTTAATGTTTCTCTTCACCTCTTCCTCAGTTATGGGGTCATTAAGTATTGGTAAGGGGTCAGTGTTGTGGTGTGGTGTGTGTGTGTATTTGTGTGTGTGTGTGTATGTGTGTGTGTGTATGTGTGTGTGTGTGTGTGTGTGCGTGTGTGCGTGTGTGTGTTGTGTGTGTGTGTGTGTTGTGTGTGTGTGTGCGCGAGCGTTTCTTTGTGTGTGTGCGTGAACTGGACACAAAGTTGCATGATCCAAATCCGCTTCTCGGGTCCGTCTTAGCGTGAGCACTGAGCCAGACGGATGTGGGGCCATCAAGGGGGGCAGCGGTGTGTGGCTCAGCTGATTGCCTCCTTGGTAAGCCGGGAGAAGACGCCTCAGCCCTGGTTGGCGTCACGCGGGATTGAGAGCTCCGGGCGAGGCGGGGGAAGGAGGTGGGAATGTGAGTGAGGGTCGGTCAGAAGGGCGAGAATAAGGCAGATGAGGAACTGAGAGGAAACGGAACTGGGAATGAGGGTGGAATGAAGAAACAGGTGATTCAATGAGAAGTACACAAGGAAGATAAAAGAGGGGAGGAATTTATTGGGAGTAAGTAAACCACATAGGATGCAAATATGAAGGATGGAAAGGGCGACATGACGTGCAGAAAAGGGAAGGATGGGAGGAGGGGATAGTTAGAGGAAGCACGAAGGAGGAGCCACAAAGGGACACGGAAGGTCACACGAGGTGAAGAATAAAGGAGAGAGAGAGAGGCTGACCCAAGGCGAAGGTTGACGATAGTGAAAAATTAGAAGCCATTACGGTTGGTGATGAAAGAAGACTTGTATATATATATATATATATATATATATATATATATATATATATATATATATATATATATATATATATATATATATAGAGTGAGTGAAGAAAGGCAGGGCAGACGTGGCGTGCGAGGGAACTATTATAATGGAGGAGGAAGAGGAGGAGGATGAAGAAGAAGTCATTATTAGTGAAGTGATAATAACTAAATCTTTATTGCGCTTATAAGGAAGATTAAAGACATACTCAAAATTCTCGGAGACATATTTAAGAAAAGAGTGTGTGTTTGTGTGTTTTGTGTGTGGAGAGAGAGAGAGAGAGAGAGAGAGAGAGAGAGAGAGAGAGAGAGAGAGAGAGAGAGAGAGAGAGAGAGAGAGAGAGATATTACTATGCCGTCAGAGGCACCTTCCTATCCCCCAAGTAACACACACACAGGTCAAGGCTCTTCTTTGCACACCTGATACCATCGACGCCACTCTTTAATTAAGGGTAGGCGAGAATAGACTCCCTTCCTCCACCCCTCAGACCCACAAGGAGGAGCAGGAGGAGAAGAAAGTGATGAAAAAAAGAGATTATGAAAGCGATACTAAGTAAATGAGAGAGGAGAGTGGTCGGAGTGACACGAGGCGTTCGCAATGGGCTGATGTTTTTGTGATAAGCAGTGAATATTAGAGGAGTGGATTATCTCTCTCTCTCTCTCTCTCTCTCTCTCTCTCTCTCTCTCTCTCTCTCTCTCTCTCTCTCTCTCTCTCCTCCTCTCTCTCTCTCTCTCTCTCTCTCTCTCTCTCTCTCTCTCTCTCTCTCTCATTCTGACACACACACACAGTTATTTAGAGATTACAAAATGTCCAAGTCAGAACTCATTACTCTCAATCTATAATAATATAATCGAAAGTGTGTGTGTGCGTGTGTGTGTCTGTGTGTGTGTCCGCTATAGGTTCCGCCCCCAGTGGCGCAATCCCATCATATGGCACAGTTTTGGAACCAGGTCGACCAGGGGAATGTTTTAAGGTCACTTTGGGGATAATCCGATCACTTTAATTTTTTATTTTTAGTATTAGCGAGAATTGTGAAGAAAAAATATTTTACGCGAGATATTTTGCATGAAAAAAGAAAGATATCGAAACGAACGTACGACTGACGGACGGTTTCTTTTACTTCAGTCCTATTACTTCAGTCAGGTGGGCCGAAGGTCCACCAAAAGCCCTCCGCAGGAGCTAGCCAAAAAGTCCGCCCGGAGGGCGGCTTTTCGGCTAGTCATACAATAAAAAAGAAAAGAAAAAAATTGAAAGGTGAGAAGTATAAAATTCAAGAATAAAAAAAGGTGATATACAGATAAATATGAGATAAAATAAAAACAAATGAGGATAAAAGAAAATAGGGGAGGAGGATTAAGAAGCAACACCAATACAGGTGTTGCTTTAATTGCTGTCACCAATCTAGCCGTAGCCATTGAGGTGCAAGGCGTAAGGTTACTTTCCCGTCAATGCGTACCTTGGTGGCAGCTAGAACACCTTCAGGACACAGTAGGTCAAAGTCCCAGTAAATCAAAAATATACTTGCACTATTTTTATATTTTTTCATCAATCAATCAATTAAAAGAAATATTTGATTGAGTTTTCTCCTAGTTCACCCGCACACTGGCACGCCATCTGTCTAGTAATTATTAGTGAAGTTATTGAGAAGAAAAAACTGTGAAAGCTGATATGAAATTATCGTCTGTAAGACTGTCTGTCAAACCACCAACGACATGCGGCAAGTCGATAGCAAACCCTCACCCTTTACTCGCGTGAGAATGTGTGCGTAACTTTAGGAAGAGATTAAAGCTATTAAATTTACACTCACTCGAGAGGCGTAAACTAAGGGGCGATCTAATATAAGTTTTTAAGTGGTTAAATGGATACAATAAAGGCGATGTAGGAAAAGTTATTACGGCTAGTAAGCAGGGTAGAACTAGAAGTAACGGATTCAAGCTGGAAAAACGTAGATTTAAAAAGGAAATAGGGAGAAACTGGTTCACAAATAGGGTGGTGAATGATTGGAATGAACTCAGTCGCCAGGTGGTCAGTGCGGAGTCAATAGGGATCTTTAAAAGGAGTCTGGATAAATTCATGGACGGGCAAGAGAGGTGGAGGTTAGTAGGTAGTGTTAAGTAACAGGAACTACCTCGTGTTGGTTTCGCGGCCTCTTGTGGCTTCCTTATTTTCTTATGTTCCTATATACATTACGTGTGGGTGTGAAGGGGGGGGGGTAGGCAGGCGTCAAGGGTAGGTGTGTGTGTCTGAGCATCGGTGATTTTAAGTTACAGTGTTTAATACAGTGTTATTTGGTTATATTCAGTCTACTAGATTATCCGTTGCAGGTTTCTCGATCATCTTCGTGTGTGTTTTTGTAGCTACACGTTATCCTTCACACCTTTCACTCTTGTCTGCTGTCCTCACCACCACCTCTGCCTCCTTAACTCCGCTCCCCCCCCCCCCCCCCCCCCCCCTCCTCCTTGTTGTCAGCCATCCTTCAAGGTACTGATCCTCGACGCTCATCGCACCACTCCTGCCACTTACTCCACCATCACCACCAACTACACGCAGTAACCACACTAATCCTCCACCATCACACCCCACAACCAGCGCCACCGGTAACATCCCACAACCAGCGCCACCGGTAGCATCAAAACTGCCAATTAAAGTAACTCCCTTCCTTACCGCCTCTCCCATGCCTCCTGCACTGTTGCCGAGGAAAGCTTCCTTGGCCTATTGTAAAGAACCCGTGACTTTATATTATAAACATAACCTTATAAGTGTACATATATATATATATATATATATATATATATATATATATATATATATATATATATATATATATATATATATATAATAATATTTTTTTTTTAAACAACTAACATCATGGTTACAACACAGTAATGCGATTTTGTCACACATTATCAACATTACTACAGCGTAACTTTCCTCTTGCGTCTCCAGATTTCACCTATCGACCAATAACACACTTAGAACCTTGTTACCCATTTCTAAGCTTGTTATTTTTACAGGTAACGGGATCTACCCATGTAAGATACAGGTCTCTGACGTGTAGGGGTGATTGCCGGTGATGCCCTCCTGATAGGCAGATAACTTGGTTTACTGCTCAGAGGTATATACATCAATATGGTAGTACAGTAATTGCAAGTGGTCGAGCGGGTTTAAGTAAGGCTTGCTGATTTAAGTAAGGCTTGCTGATTTAAGTAACGTATAAGTATTTGTAAGTAAGTAAAATAAGTGCCAAGGAATCGAGTGAGATAATACTATTATTATAAATATATATTGTACTGGATATATTTTGAAAGTATACCCTACCTACGTGTAAACTTTAACGTGTGTGAGAACTGAGAGGTAATTTTTACTCGATGTTAAGAATTTAGGGAACAGCCGTGTGATCAGTGAATTTACGGGAAGATTACTATACTCTTATCCTAAACTTGTCATGATCATGCGAAGATAATTATTATTATCGTGTAATTTGCACGCAAGAATTTCAGAATAAAGCCTTTTCTCTCATCATAATTCAGAGGATATACTACATTAAATCATCACTACTATGAAATATTAAGTTAATTGAACATAAGCGTAAGACCTGACTACATAGAGAAATTCATTACGTTTGTCAATGTCTTAGACTTGTTATATGGACTTATTATATACTTATTTATCCCAGTCACCTGATCAAGGTAACAACGCCATATATCTGCATGGCTCTACAGTGACTACACTAACAGCTCGGCTCGGTGGCAGAAGATCGGGGGAGCGGCAGCACGTGTTTTTATCCTTTGACCACATTTCTTCTAATATGAGCACACAAGTCTGTTCCAATTCCAATTAGTATGGATTTACTTCTTAATATTTTGGGTACGAAATACTATTTCATTATGTTCTACAGAAAAACAGCTTTTCTTTTCAATATTCAATGTTGTTTTCTTGATGTTCCAAATATTCTTTAATAATAGGGTAAAAAGCCCACCGCCTGGGTCTTTTACCCCAGGCAAGGGCTAAAAGAGCCTTTTCTTGTTTCTTAAGTAAATCATATTTTCACCATTACAAAAACTTAGCGGGTAGATGTCATTTTCAGCAATGGTAGCTCTTTAATAAAGCTTTCTAGCAAAACCTGTTTCATACCAATAGTTCAAATATTGTAGATACAATAGGGATTTTTCTTTAAGGGGGGCTTCTTGTCCCACTCTACCCTACTCACTTTCCACATTTCTTTCCTTAATTTCCAACTGAAACTCATTATATTTTACACGTTACAAAAGAAAATTATAATTACATAGAAAAATTGTTTGATTGATCGAAAAATGAAAATTGTGATAAAGTTGCTGGTCGTGTGCGTGGCGGCGGGACTGGCGGCGGACGTGCAGCAGCGGCTGGTGCGGTGCGCCCTCCACAGGGAGGAGCTGCTGGCGACGAGCCGCGGCGACCTCGAGGACCGGCTCGCAATGCATGGCCGGGTGAGCGCCCTGGCGGCCTCGCTAGACACAACCATCGAGGAACAGCGGATGCTGGGCTTGCAACACGCGGCTGTGCTGCAGGAGCACCTCACCCTGCTGCACCACCACGGCGCCCTGCAGCAACAGTATGCCGGCCTGGAGGAGGAGCACCGGCGCCAGCTAGAGGACCACACTAAGCTGCTGCACGAGCAGCTGGCCCTGCTTGGCAAAACTTTTCTAATGGAAAAGGACCTCGCCGCCCTGCAGGCCAGCCATTCAGTACTGCAGAGGGACCACGGTATCCTGCAGGGCTCTTACGCAGCCCTGCAGGCCAGGCGTTCTGTACTGGAAAAGGACCATGGCACCCTGCAGGCCGCGGCGGGGGCCCCGCAGGCCAGGCATGCTGTGCTTGAGAAGGAAAAACCTCAAGGCCAACCCCTTTCACGCGGCTGAAAAACCACCTGAGCGCCGTGCTGAGGGAGCAGGAAGGCTATTTCAGCACCAGCACGCCGCGGCCATCCAGCAGTGCAAACGACCAGCACTACATACCAACACAGCCCAATTGTCCCGCCCCCACCACCCCCCCCCATTCACCCATACAATAGTTGACATGGAGGACGGCACGAGTTGTCCCGCCTCCACCCCCACCCCATTCACCCTTGCAATAGTTGACGTGGAGGACGGCACGAGTGGTCCCGCCACCACCCCCACCCCATTCACCCATGCAATAGCAATAGTTGACATGGAGGACGGCACGAGTTGTCCCGCCCCCACCCCCACCCCATTCACCCATGCAATAGTTGACATGGAGGACGGGACGAGTTGTCCCGCCTCCACCCCCACCCCATTCACCCATGCAATAGCAATAGTTGGGCATGGAGGACGGCACGAGCGTACCGCCCCCACCCCCACCCCATTACCCATGCAATAGCAATAGTTTACATGGAGGACGGCACGAGTTGTCCCGTCCCCATTCCCACCCCTTTCACCCAAAGCAATAGCAATAGTTGACATGAGGACGGCACGAGTTGTCCCGCCTCCACCCCCACCCCATTCACCCATGCAATAGCAATAGTTGACATGGAGGACGGCACGAGTTGTCCCGCCTCCACCCCCACCCCCACCCCATTCACCATGCAATGCAATAGTTGACATGGAGGGCGGCAAAAGAGTTGTCCCGCCTCCACCCCACCCCATTCACCCATGCAATAGCAATAGTTTTACATGGAGGACGGCACGAGCTGTAAACCCCCACACCCCCACCCCATTCACCCATGCAATAGCAATAGTTGACATGGAGGACGGCACGAGTTGTCCCGCCTCCACCCTACCCATTCACCCTGCAATAGCAATAGTTGACATGGAGGACGGCACGAGTTGTTTCCCCCCTCCACCCCCACCCCATTTTACCCATGCAATAGCAATAGTTTGACATGGAGGACGGCACGAGTTGTCCCGCCTCCACCCCCACCCCATTCACCCCTGCAATAGCAATAGTTGACATGGAGGACGGCACGAGTTGTCCCGCCTCCCCCCCACCCCATTCACCCATGCAATAGCAATAGTTTACATGGAGGACGGCACGAGTTGTCCCGCCTCCAAACCCCACCCCATTCACCCATGCAATAGCAGTAATTGACATGGAGGACGGCATGAGTGTCCCGCCTCCACCCCCACCCCATTCATCCTGCAATAGCAATAGTTGACATGGAGGACGGGACGAGTTGTCCCGCCTCCACCCCCACCCAACCCCATTCACCCATGCAATAGCAATAGTTGACATGGAGGACGGCACGAGTTGTCCCGCCTCCACCCCCACCCCATTCACCCATGCAATGCAATAGTTTTAAAATGGAGGAAAGGCACGAGTTTTTCCCGCCTCCACCCCCACCCCATTCATCCATGCAATATTGACATGGAGGACGGCCACGAGTTGTCCCGCCTCCACCCCCACCCCATTCACCCATGCAATAGCCCAATAGTTGACATGGAGGACGGCACGAGTTGTCCCGCCTCCACCCCCACCCCCTTCACCCCTGCAATAGCAATAGTTGACATTGAGGACGGCACGAGTTTTTCCCGCCTCCACCCCACCCCATTCACCCATGCAATAGCAGTAATTGACATGGAGGACGGCACGAGTTGTCCCGCCTCCACCCCACCCCATTCACCCATGCAATAGCAATAGTTGACATGGAGGACGGCACGAGTTGTCCCGCCTCCACCCCCACCCCATTCACCCATGCAATAGCAATAGTTGACATGGAGGACGGCACGAGTTGTCCCGTCCCCATTCCCACCCCTTCACCAAAGCAATAGCAATAGTTGACATGGAGGACGGACGAGTTGTCCCGCCTCCACCCCCACCCCATTCACCCATGCAATAGAATAGTTGACATGGAGGACGGCACGAGTTGTCCCGCTCCACCCCTACCCCATTCACCCATGCAATAGCAATAGTTGACATTGGGGGACGGCACGAGTTGTCCCGCCTCCACCCCCACCCCATTCACCCATGCAATGGCAATAGTTGACATGGAGGACGGCACGAGTTGTCCCGCCCCCCACCCCCACCCCATTCATCCATGCAATAGTGACATGGAGGACGGCACGAGTTGTCCCGCCTCCACCCTCACCCCCCATTCACCCCCTGCAATAGCAATAGTTGACCCTGGAGGACGGCACGAGTTGTCCCGCCTCCACCCCACCCCATTCACCCATCAATAGCAATAGTTAACATGGAGGACGGCACGAGTTGTCCGCCTCCACCCCACCCATTCACCCATGCAATAGCAAATAATTGACATGGAGGACGGCACGAGTTGTCCCGCCTCCACCCCCCACCCCATTCACCCATGCAATAGCAATAGTGACATGGAGGACGGCACGAGTTGTCCCGCCTCCCCCCACCCCATTCATCCATGCAATAGCAAAAAAGTTGGACATGGAGGACGGCACGAGTTGTCCCGCTCCCCTTCCCACCCCATTCACCCATGCAATAGCAATAGTTACATGGAGGACGGCACGAGTTGTCCGCCTCCACCCCCACCCCATTCACCCATGCAATAGCAATAGTTGACATGGAGGACGGGGACGAGTTGTCCCGCCTCCACCCCCACCCATTCACCCATGCAATGCAATAGTTGACATGGAGGACGGCACGAGTTTGTCCCGCCTCAAACCCCCCCCCCCATTCACCCATGCAATAGCAGTAATTGACATGGAGGACGGCACGAGTTGTCCCGCCTCCACCCCACCCCATTCACCCATGCAATAGCAAAGTTGACATGGAGGACGGCACAGTTGTCCCGCCTCCACCCCCACCCCATTCACCCATGCAATAGCAATATTGACATGGAGGACGGCACGAATTGTCCCGCCTCCACCCCCACCCCAAACCCCATTCACCCATGCAATAGCAATAGTTTTTCATGGAGGACGGCACGAGTTGTCCCGCCCCCACCCCACCCCATTCCCCCCATGCAATAGCAATAGTTGACATGGAGGACGGCACGAGTTGTCCCACCTCCACCCCCACCCCCAAACCCCTTCACCCATGCATAGCAATAGTTGCATGGAGGACGGCACGAGTTGTCCCGCCTCCCCCCCTACCCCAACCCCATTCACTCATACAATAGCAATAGTTGACAAGGAGGACGGGACGAGTTGTCCCGCCTCCACCCCACCCCCATTCACCCATGCAATAGCAATAGTTGACATGGAGGACGGCACGAGTTGTCCCGCCTCCACCCCCCCCCCATTCACCCATGCAATAGCAATAGTTGACATGGAGGGGCGGCACGAGTTGTCCCGCCTCCACCCCTACCCCAACCCCATTCACCCATGCAATAGCAATAGTTGACATGGAGGGCGGCACGAGTTGTCCCGCCTCCACCCTACCCCAACCCCCTTACCCATGCAATAGCAATAGTTGACATGGAGGACGGCACGAGTTGTCCCGCTTCCACCCCCCCCCCATTCCACCCATGCAATAGCAATAGTTGGGCATGGAGGACGGCACGAGTTGTCCCGCCTCCACCCCACCCCATTCACCCATGCAATGCAATAGTTGACATGGGGGGACGGCACGAGTTTATCCCGCCTCCACCCCCACCCCCCTTCACCCCTGCAATGCAGTAATGACATGGAGGACGGCAAAGAGTTGTCCCGCCTCCACCTCCACCCCATTCACCCATGCAATAAACAATAGTTGAATGGAGGCGGCACGAGTTGTCCCGCCTCCACCCCCACCCCCACCCCCCTTCCCCCCATGCAATAGCAATAATTGACATGGAGGACGGCATGAGTTTGTCCCGCCTCCACCCCTACCCCATTCACCCATGCAATAGCAATAGTTGACATGGAGGACGGCACGAGTTGTCCCGCCTCCACCCCCACCCCATTTACCCCTGCAATACAATAGTTGACATGGAGGGACGGCACGAGTTGTCCCGCTCCACCCCCACCCCCACCCCATTCACCCATGCAATAACAATAGTAGACATGGAGGACGGCACGAGTTGTCCCGCCTCCACCCCCACCCCAATTCACCCATGCAATAGCAATAGTTGACATGGAGGATGGCACGAGTTGTCCGCCTCCACCCCCCACCCCATTACCCCCATGCAATAGCAGTAATTGACATGGAGGCGGCACGAGTTGTTCCCGCCTCCCCAACCCCACCCCAACCCCATTTCACCCATGCAATAGCAATAGTTTACATGGAGGACGGCACGAGTTGTCCCGCCTCCACCCCCCACCCAACCCCATTCACCCCCTGCAATAGCAATAGTTGACATGGAGGACGGCACGAAATTGTCCGCCTCCCCCCCACCCCATTCACCCATGCAATAGCAATAGTTGACATGGAGGACGGCACGATTTTTCCCGCCTCCACCCCTACCCCCCATTCACCCATGCAATAGCAATAGTTGACATGGAGGACGGCACAGTTGTCCCGCCTCCACCCCCACCCCATTCACCCCTGCAATGGCAATAGTTGACAGGAGGACGGCAAAGAGTTGTCCGCCTCCCCCCCACCCCATTCATCCATGCAAAAAGTTGACATGGAGGACGGCACGAGTGTCCCGCCTCCACCCTCACCCCATTCACCCATGCAAATAGCAAAAAGTTGACATGGAGGACGGCACGAGTTGTCCCCCCTCCACCCCCACCCATTCACCCATGCAAAAGCAATAGTTAAAATGGAGGACGGCACGAGTTGTCCCGCCTCCACCCCAACCCATTCACCCCATGCAATAGCATAATTGACATGGAGGACGGCCGAGTTGGGCCGCCTCACACCCCCACCCCATTTTACCCATGCAATAGCAATAGTTGACATGGAGGACGGCACGATTGTCCCGCCTCCACCCCCCACCCCATTCATCCATGCCCAATAACAATATTGACATGGAGGACGGCACGAGTTGTCCCGTCCCCATTCCCACCCCTTTCACCCATGCAATAGCAATAGTTGACATGGAGGACGGCACGAGTTGTCCCGCCTCCACCCCCACCCCATTCACCCATGCAATAGCAATAGTTGACATGGAGGACGGCACGAGTTGTCCCGCCTCCACGCCCCCCACCCCATTCACCCATGCAATAGCAATAGTTGACATGGAGGACGGCACGAGTTGTCCCGCCTCACCCCCCCCCCCCATTCACCCATGCAATAGCAGTAATTGACTGGAGGACGGCACGAGTTGTCCCGCCCCCACCCCCACCCCATTCACCCATGCAATAGCAATAGTTGACATGGAGGGCGGCAGAGTTGTCCCGCCTCCACCCCCACCCCATTCACCCATGCAATAGCAATAGTTGAAAATGGAGGACGGCACGAATTGTCCCGCCTCCACCCCACCCCAACCCCATTCACCCATGCAATAGCAAAAAGTTGACATGGAGGACGGCAGAGTTGTCCCGCCCCCACCCCCACCCCATTCACCCATGCAATAGCAATAGTTGACATGGAGGACGGCACGAGTTGTCCCACCTCCACCCCCCCCCCCAACCCATTCACCCATGCAATAGCAATAGTTGGACATGGGGGACGGCACGAGTTGTCCCGCCTCCACCCCCACCCCAACCCCATTCACCCATGCAATAGCAATAGTTGACATGGAGGACGGCACGAGTTGTCCCGCTTCCACCCCCACCCCATTCACCCATGCAATAGCAATAGTTGACATGGGGGACGGCACGAGTTGTCCCGCCTCCACCCCCACCCCATTCCACCAGCAATAGCAATAGTTGACAGGAGGACGGCACGAGTTGTCCCGCCTCCACCCCCACCCATTCACCCATGGGAATAGCAGTAATTGACATGGAGGACGGCACGAGTTGTCCCGCCTCCACCTCCACCCTTCACCCATGCAATAGCAATAGTTGACATGGGGGAGGCACGAGTTGTCCCGCCTCCACCCCCACCCCCACCCCATTCACCCATGCAATAGCAATAATTGACATGGAGGACGGCATGAGTTGTCCCGCCTCCACCCCTACCCCATTCACCCATGCAATAGCAATAGTTGACATGGAGGACGGCACGAGTTGTCCCGCCTCCACCCCCACCCCATTCACCCATGCAATAGCAATAAATTGACATGGAGGACGGCACGAGTTGTCCCGCCTCCACCCCCCCCCCACCCCATTCACTCATGCAATAACAATAGTAACATGGAGGACGGCACGAGTTGTCCGCCTCCACCCCACCCCCCATTCAAACCCCTGCAAAAGCAATATTGACATGGAGGATGGCACGAGTTATCCCGCCTCCACCCCCACCCCATTCACCCATGCAATAGCATAATTGACATGGGGGACGGCACGAGTTGTCCCGCCTCCACCCCACCCCAACCCCATTCACCCATGCAATAGCAATAGTTGACATGGAGGACGGCACGAGTTGTCCCGCCTCCACCCCCACCCCAACCCATTCACCCATGCAATAGCAATAGTTGTCCCGCCTCCCACCCCCACCACAGTGATAACCATTACCATTCTGTCCTGTCCTCATCACCCCAGGAGGAGACTAGTTGTACAAAACCCGAATTAAGTATCTGGCAAATTTCTCGTCTATGAGAATGCCGCGGTGCTATAGCAGATCGCGCGGAGAAAAATTATGACTAGTAAATATGGCTTCTATGTATTTCTTGTTCAAAAAAAAATATATGTATATAAAATTTTAAAAACGTTATAAAAACCGTTATTTCAGTTTTAGTCTACTTCTCTTCAAAACAATTCTTACGTCAACCAAAAACTCTACATCCTCTCCTTTTCTATGATTGATCACCTACTTAATGTTATTATTATTCATGGTGAACTATTTTAATCTTCTGCCTGCCTCAAACATGTTATTTTTCTCTGACGCAATCATATTATTCCCTTGCCTTCCCCTCTCCTTTGGTAACCTTTTGATCTGAAGACCTGAACGAAAGAGAGAGAGAGAGAGAGAGAGAGAGAAGAGAGAGAGAGAGAGAGAGAGAGAGTAGTTTCATCAAAGGTCACAAAGTTAAGTTCACGTATCCTGTATTTTGTGTAGTTCATCCTCCCTAAGAATTCAAACTAGAAAAACGTAATTTAAAAAAGAAAGAGGGAGAAATTGGTTTATAAATAGGCTGGTAGATGATTGGAATGGACTCGGTCATCAAGTAGGCCTAGTTAGTGCGGAGTCAATAGAGAGTTTTACAAGGCTAGACACTAGGGTGCCAATAAAAATCAAAAGTTTGAATTTTTCTTCCTACTTTGGTGTAATGGTGCATCTATGCAAGAAACCATCGTATGCAAAGTTTGACCTCAATCGGTTGATATTTAGGGGTGGCGGATTACGACTTTGTTATTTACCCTTATGCACTGGCCTATTAAGGAGGGGATGTCATCTCTTGAAAGCGGACAAGCCGGACATCCCTTCCCCAGCAGGGCTGCTGGTCCCCCTCTTGGTGAGTATTAGCCCTCGTGGGGGGGGGTATCATGGGGAGCCACCCCCTCATTGTGGCCGGCTTGGCCGGGGAAGGGAAGCCTTCGAGGTCCCGGGCTGTTGATGGCGATGGGCCTCCACAACTTGGAGGAGGAACTGGCGCTGTTCCTCGTCTTTGGTCAGCCGGAGGTTGAAGGACTGGATGAGCGCCACTCCTCGCTCGGCTGTGTCGTTGACGACGCGAAGTCCCTCGATTCGGCGGCAGGCCTCGACGTACGATTCCTCTTCCTGCCACTTCCGAGGGTTGGCGGACAGGAAGTCGGTCTTGATATCAAGAGCTTCGAAGAGGCGGAGGGAATTTTTCGTGGCGAAGGAGGGCAGTGTTGCCGCAGGAACTTGTGATGATGGGAGGTTTATTCACTTGGCGGGTTCCTCGGCTCCATCATAGAGAATGGCCTGTACAATTGCTTGTTTGTCGGAGAGAGACGTGAGTCGAACAGTGACAGGCCAATGAGATCTTCGCTCAAGTACCAGAAATGGCGGCTCAGAGTGGTGAAGCAGGCCTTCCGAATACTTTCGTCGTGGTACTGAAGGATGTCCTTAGCGAATCCAAGATCGTTGGCGGGAGCGTAGCATGGAATCGTCGATTCGAACCATCGCAGGACGTAGATCTCGGTTGCGAACGATGAGAACCGCTGGAGGGCTGACATTTCTCGAGGTGTGACGACTCCAGTCAGCTGCTCCCGAAACAAGATCATCTTCAGAGCGTAAGTGATACGCGCCATCCAACGCGCTCGATGAAGCGCTCCGGGGCTACGGATCGAGGTCTTCGGAAGAGCGCCGCCGAGGAAAAGGATGCTCAGCTCAGCGAGTTCCTTATAGTCGTCACGGGGCTGCTTTGTCTGAAGCAGACGTTTCAAACCTTGAATGAGATCGTCCCTCTTGGAGACCAGAGTCTCCGGCAGATCTTCGTTGGTGGGAGGGTTTATTGCCGACTGGTTGATGTAAGACCAGTAGTCCTTGAAGCGAGAGAAGATGGTGATCTCAGGACCAGAAGATGACCCCAAACACGTAGAAAAGGCCTTCTCAAGGACAAGTTCGTGGACGTGATGACGGCAAGCAATTGAAACGAGGGGTCGGCCGATCTTCTGTTGCAAGATGGTGCATGCACCATTGATGGCTCCAGTGTTGGCACTGGTTGTGTCGAAGCACATCGCCACGACTCGTTCCTGGACCCCCCAGTCTTCTAGAGCCTCGAACACAGCTGTAGCGGCGGCATCACCAGTTCCGGAGTGCAGTTTCGGGACTCCTAGGAGCTTCTCCACTCCTTCTCCTGTGACGAGGATGGCGAGTCTTTCGGCGCGAGTGCCATCGTCCTGAGGAAGGATCTTCCCGTCCCAATGAACGGTAAGAGGGGTAAGAGGACTGAAAGTCTCTTGATGTCCTTCGCCAAAGTGGACCTGTACTTCGCTCTTGCCTGTCGAATGGACTCGGGATTCAGCACAAGCTCTTGTGGATCGTGGCCCAAGCTACTTGCCGTAGCCGCCACAATTCGAAGGGCTTGGCGGCTACTGACCCCAGTTCTGTCAAGGGCTCCGACGAGATCAGGGGATAGGACGGACTTCGTGCCCCGTGTCCTCAATCGCTTTGGTGGAGAAGCGACCCCGGCGTCGGAAGAAGAAGTCGATGTGTTGGCAGCGTTGGCTGGACTTGATGACTCAGACGATGACGACTCCAGCTCCACCAATCTCTTCTCCTTTTGGCGTCTGTTGACGTCTACGTGAGAGAGAGCTTTCACGTCGGCAAACCGATTCTTTCAGCTTCTTGTCCAGACCAGCCATCGAACCCCGCCTCCCTTCTCCCGCTGGGCAAGAAGGAATTCCTTGTCTTCAGGAATGGTCATCAGAGTGAGGGCGGTCGGAGTGGGCGATGTCCAAAAGGTCTGGGAGACTTTCTTGGAAGGTCTTCTGTTTTTCGGCAGGCGTGACTCCAGAGTTATTCTTGCTTTTGCTCAGGATCTTCCACTCGTCGAAAAGTCCAGTAATCTTCCTCCTCACGCTAGTTTCTGCGATAGTGGGGATCCTAGCTCGTGTCCAGAAGTCGAGGACCTCCTTTGCAGCCTCAGCTGCACTCTGCTGCACCGTCTTCTTCTCTTCCTTGTGTGCGTAGAAAAATCGTCGTAAAACGTCTCCACGGCTGGGAAGTTTTGCTCCTGTGATAGTAGGAACACTATGGCCAAGAAGCCAAACTTCAGTTTGCTTTCTCGTGGTCATGACCTGAGGGCGAAAAGAGGAAATGTTCAAGATCGATCCGCCACCTCTAAATATCAACCGATTAGCCTGAAACTTTGCACACGACAATTTCTAAGTACAAGGCAGAATACCACAAAATTACGTGAAAAAATATTGACTTTGAAAAATTACCCCTATGCGCTATTGGCACCCTACTAGACACTTTCAAGGATGGGGATGAAAGGTGGATTTAGGATTGTACGTAGTGTTAACCCCTTGAGCCCCAGAATGTAATTTCCATTGTAATTTGGGTAGCTACCATTAGACGATTTTAATTAACATAAGCAATGTTTTATCGATATGACCTGTTTAGTATTTTTGTTCACTAACTAATTGGGTTGGTTTAGTCAAGTGTCGTAATTATATGGCTCGACAACAGACGATTTTAAATAGCAAAGGAAAGATCTGGGCGTGAAGGGGTTAAGTAACAGGAAGTACCACATGTAGGTCTCACAGCCTCTTATAGCTTCCTTATGTTTTTATGTTTTTATGTTCTAAGTGTGTTGTTGATCAATAGCTGAAATCTGGAGACGCAGGAAGAAAGTTACGCTGTAGTAATGCTGATAATGATAACGTGTGACAAAATCGCATTAAGCTTCCTTAGCCTATTGTAAAGAACTGATTGTAAAGGCCTATTATAATGTGTTCGCCCCACACGCCAGCCTGGCTCCCGCACACGCACGCTCCCAGGTGCTAAATGCGCTGTAACGTAGTACAGTGGGCGTTTTGCTGTACACCGTCATTACAAAAATACCATGAAAAGAATTGCCTCATCCATCATATATCACTTATATTTATGCTTGAACTGTTCAGCACGCCGCATGCGCCCTTGTACGCGTCCAAGTACTCTGTTGAAGACAACAAGCATCGCGTGCTACCCTCCCATGTAGGCTACGTACGTAGTGCATTACCCTTTTTTTAAACCACGTAAATGCTCTTCACGCAGCCGCCTGATGACAGCGGCGCAGCTGGAGTGTTGCCGCTTCTCGATGCACTTGTGGCTGGGCGGATGTTGGTTGGGATTAAAAGAAGACAATTTATTCTGCAAGGAAAAAATCATCATCGCGAGATAACTGTAATTAGAGGCGATAACTAGACTAAATATTCCATTTATTTCATACTCAGAATGAACATTGTTCAAACGAGAAAAAAGTAACGTCAACAGCATCGCCGAACCAGTCTGTCCTCCCTTGGGTTAAGAGGAAGCGACCTCCTCCGGTTAGGAGCAACAGCTGTACGTTTCATTATCATTGGATTACGAGCCGTATACCGATCTCTCATATTGTGTGAAGCCGCGGCGTTCTCGACATCAGCAAGGTAGGAAGGCCACGATCACATCTGAGCCTTGTTAAGCTTTTGAAATGTTGTGAGCACTTTGGATCAAGTTGACTTGGCCTGCACCATCGGCGCACTTTTTGGATTGGTCTGTGATTGTTTGCCAGTCATTACTGAGAGCCTGCGAGCGCTGCCACTCGCCTTGCCGTCCTCTGCCGCCACAGCATACCTCAGGGAATGATAAATAAAGACTATGATTGCACTGATGGAAAGATTTGGAAAATCACAAAATTTCTTACTGGTATCTCGTTATCACTGAATTAGTGGTCACAAATCACATGTTTATGCAGTGTTACGAATATGATTGTGTGGCGGTGGGTCTTGGGTGACCGAAAGGACCCACCCACCATAATATTTGCCTTGGTGTCCTTGGTGTGAGGACCGGTATTTGACATATCTAATTATGTTTGGGAAGATGACATGTTCTGCTCCACACAGCCAGACCACCAGCCGGAGTCTCGGTGACGGGGTGGTTTGTAAAGACTTTTTATCCTTATACGTGCTGTGTGTGGCCACACGGGCGGGGACCTGCTCTTACCTGCAGGAAAGGGGTCCAGGCAAGATAGCCTGAGAGCAGGAAAGAGAGGTGGATAATATAGAGATTAAAATACACTAAAAAACAATGACAACCAATGCTTTTAACAGCTGCCGAAAAGCATGAGAAATGCATTGTGAGTCTTTTTTCCGAACTCTTAAGGGAATGGCCAATGGCAAACAAAAGTAGCGAAAATCCCGCTTAAGCCGCCAGTCCCTATATAGAAGACAGTAAGAGATTGCAGAAAGGGGGTGGGCCAATTTAGTCCGGGAGGTGTCTTGGCACTCCTCTTTTGAAGAAAAAAAATAAGTCGTAGAAAGATGGAAAAATAGAAACAGGAAGAGAGATCCAGAGTTTACCAGTGAAAGGGATGAAAGATACTGGTTAATTCATGCATTAGTAAGATGGACAGAATAGGGATGATATCCCTATAGACTATAGAAAGTCTTTTGTAGCGAAGCCACAGAAGGGGATGAGGCATACAGTTGGCAAGTTCAGAAGAGCAGTGACCATGAAAATAACGGTAGAAGATAGCAAGAGAAGCAACATTATGGCGGTGATTTGGAGATTGAAGACAGTCAGTCAGAGGAGGGAAGTTGATGAGACGAAAAGCTTTTGGCTCAACCCTGTTTAGGAGAGCTGTATGAGTGGATCCCCCCCAAACATTAGAGGCATACTCCATACATGGGGAGATAAGGCCCCTGTACAGAGCAAGCAGCTGGGAGGGAGAAAAAAATGGACGCAGACGCCACAGGACACCTAACTTACGTAATAGAAGCTGATTTAACAAGAGGTGAGATGTGAAATTTACAGTTAAGATTTTTCTTATAGGATAGTCCAAGACTGTTCATTGTAGTCTGTCTGTCATCAGGTGTTCAGAGAGTCTGTCCAGGTGTGTGATTGATTCCAGGTGAGCGTTAGGTAGATTCGCTCCCTTCTCCCTCCTCTCATTCTCCTGCCTTCCCTCCTACACCTCACCCTTCCCTCACACCTCCACTCCGTTTTGGCACTTTGTCCCTCCCTCCCTCCCTCCTGGCAGCATGTTTACTTCTATTTTCCCTCTCCGTGCCACGCCCTCATCCATAATTCCCACCAAATACAGCATTTCCCTTGCCGACGGTCGCATAGTAAACTCCATGGCATTACAAATTCTGTGTTGGAATATTCGTCTGCGTCAAGACAGGGTATTCTTCCAAGCCTGTGCTTAGACCGCACATCTGAGGGAAAATCCGGCAACTAACAAGTTCTGGAGGCCTTGATTGTTTCTTAATTTTTTATGCGTGAATAGTGCAAGATGAGCGATATATTATCGTGCATACAACAGTCAATAGTAATTGTTTGTAGTGAAGAAAGAATTAGAAAATTTATTGTGAAAAAGTTTTGTGGAATCTTGTGATAACGAAGGATGTCAAGACATGCAGAGCAGTGGTAATGGAAGAACAATGTACAAAGGTGTGGTGTGTGTGTGTGTGTGTGTGTTATTCACCCATGGTCTTGTCCATGTGAGTCAGACCCGCGATCGCCAGTTTCACCCTCCTGGAGCGAGCTTGGAGATCATTATGACTGATCTCTGAGTAATGCTGGGACCTCACACACGACACACCCCATCCTCTTGCTCAAGGGACACAGTAACCGCCTAAATTTGTCAGTGAAAAATCCCCGGGTGCGAACGAGGATTCGAACCGGCTAACCACAGAATGGTGCGCCAACGCTCTATCCACTGGACCATCATGGCGGTGGGCATCGTGTGTGTGTGTGTGTGTGTGTGTGTGTGGTGTGTGGTGTGTGTGCGGGCGCGCGCGCGTGCGCGGAGCTCCTTCAGCATCGCGTCGTATGTCGGTAAATTTTACATCTAACGCTTTTTAGGTTTTCTTTAATTTTAATTAATCTAATTTTCTTCATTTTCCTAATGTTACCAGTTCTGATCTGTGATATATATAGCGGCACTTTTAGAGTAGACTTTCGGCTCGTCCCCAGCACCTCGAGACAGATAGTTGAGACAGGAAACGGTTCGGATGATGCCTTGACAGTCGACAGTGCAGGGCATGTAGTACGGTACGGTACGGTAATATTTTTCGTAATTCGTACCTCAGATAAATACCGTACCGTAATTCCGTACCGTACCTTAATATTTGCATCGTACCGTACTAGTACGATTAATTTTCGTACCGTAATTTCGAACTATTTTTCGTACCCAAAAACATTTGACTTTCATAAACAAAATCAATAATTGACAAAATTACTAATAATTTTCCATTGTGATTAATATACACAGACTTGTACAGGTACATACAGCACATAGTAACTTCTACCCATTTATCTATATATACTACATACATTTCATAGTTACCTCCTATACCCGAGACTTACAAATCATATATATATATATATATATAATATATACCTGAATTAGGGTGCATTTATTTTATGTATTGCATCGTAAAAGCATGATGGCATCAACAATATCTTCCTTCAATCCCACGCCACCTTACTTATTTCCTTGACCTGAGGAGGCTGAGGGATTATCCCCATGCCCCGTCCACACCCAGGCAGCTGAGCAGAAATTCTACCTAGCTAATGAAGTCACACGGTGGTGTTAATTAATGGGGTCAAATCTCGCTCACTCTCATTTCCCTATCCGCCCATCCACCCACGCCACGCTCTCACTCAATCATTCACCTACCCGCCCACCTATCCACCCACGCCCTCACTCTCTTACTCACTAACCGATCCACGCCCTCACTCATTTCTGCAACACCCCTCCAACCCACTCACTCCTTCACCCACTCCTTAATTAACCCACCCACACTACTCACTCAATCACTCATTCACGAATCCATCCCCGCCTTCACTCACCTACCCACCCACGCCCTCACCTACTCACTCACTCACCATGAACGAGTTTGAAGTGAAGTGATTATATATATATATATATATACCTTGTATAATATATACCTTACATATATATATATATATATATATATATATATATATATATATATATATATATATATATATATATATATATATATATGTATATGTATATATTAAGGTAGATAGGAACTAGACACATGGCCTGTTGAACTATTAATCATTATCCCCAGTAGTCCCAGGACCCCAACTGGGTTGACCTCAGGTCAACACCCAAGCGTTGGATGGAAAATTCCTCCCTAGTAATGAGGTCACACGGTGGTGTTAAAGGGGTCAACTCCCGCTCCTTGAGTCCCTGAGCTGGGGTGAAGTCAAGTGATTTTTACAGATAGATATATATGAAGATAGATAGACAGTATGGATGATAGCCTACCATTCATACTGCTGGGTACGAAAATGGTTCGATATAAGTACGGAAATAAAAATCGAACTTACGTACCGTACCGAACTTGAAGAAATATATCGAACCGTAATATCGAACCGTACTTTTAGCCCTTAAATTACCGTACCGTACCGTAATTTCGTACCGTACCGTAACGAACTACATGCCCTGGTCGACACTCACACCCAGCCCCTCTCTGTGACTCCTTGCGCCCCTCCCGCCCCTCTGGCCACCGCCAAGCGCCGTCCACCACGCCTTCAGCAGCGTCATCAAGCAGTCTCTAATCACCACCAATTATGACTTAACTGCGGCATGCCTGGCTTAATTGTTTTTACACCTGCCTGCCATTCTTAGTGTTTCCTCCTGACTCCAATGGCAGTGCTGACGCCTTCACAGGTCACTCAGAGTTGCCATAACAGCGGCTGGAATATGACTCCCACCGTCCTAACACCTCCCCAGGATTTGCGCTTCAAACATGGTTCTCACACTTGGCTGGGCTCCTTGATGCGTCTGAACTCTAGTATTGACGAGGATTCAACGCCAGTAAGTCTTCTTGCATTCTATGTACATTTGCTACACATCAGCTGGAACCATCAATACATTTAATAAGAAGCAGTTTCGCCCAGGGGTTCTCATACAATAGTTTCAGGTAACATTTAGACCTCCTGAAGAGCGGTGGCAGACCTAGAATTATTATGATAGATGCTCGAGGCCAAGTTTTTATCGCGCCGTTTCTCTCTTCAGAGCTTCGTGACGTATAATCAGTTTTACCGAATTGTTTAGTTTAGCTGATCAAAGACTTGCACTGAGGAGGGGTAATTAGCATGGCTGACGCGTTCAACCCCAGCAAAAGGAAATGTTAGTGGTGATGTGACTGGCAGGGGATGGGAGGAGGGAGGAGGAACCCGCGAGCATGAAGGGCCAGCGGGGAACATGGCCAAAGGGAAACCCCCGGCGGGGGAAATATCCTGAACCCTTGGTGACGGCCCCACCCTTAGCCTTTCAAAACCTTACGGTTTTTAAAATTTTTTTTTTTTTGCTCTACTTGTCCATTTTACTCGACCAATTGGGCTTATTTTGTATTATTAATTGAAATTTTTTAAGTAAAAATCTGCTGTGTGCCTTTCCCACGTTTTCTAATTAGACAGTGCAGGAAACAAAAAAAAAAACGGGTCTCGTTCCCCGTTTTATGGGACAGCGAATAAAAAACACCTCTTTTTTTTATGCCCTTCATCGTTATGGTGAAATACAAAAACACGAGGTGTTGTCAGCGCCGCGGGGGCAGGCGCTAAAGGGGGCCCATCTCGTGCCTCCCAAAAACCCGCGCCTCGAACCCCTTTTCCTTGTAAGACCCAAGTGTTTCGTCTGCTACGGGACACAAATTCCCAAAACATGGTTTATCACAACAAAGTTTAAAAACAGACAATCCCTGCGGGGGAAATTCCTTCGTTTTCCCAAAAAAGGTAAAAATTTGAACGAATTTATTTTATGATACCTGATATAAAAATTCTTATTCGGGGGAAAAAATTTTGGGCTGCCCGACCAGGGTGGGGTGCCGCGGCCCCCTTTCACCTGTCGGGATCCCTTCACCCTGAGGGGGAGGGGGGCGGGGGAAAAAAGATAGGGATCAAGAGGGTTTTATAGCACCGGGGGTGGGGGTGAAACTGGCCCCAGAAAGTAATGCAAAACTCTCCCCTTGCGGTTGAAAGCTTAAACGAGCTAAAAAAAAGGCAAACCTCCCACCAAAAAAAAAAAAAAACTGTCTTTTTAATTTTGAGTTTAAAAATTTTTTTATTTTAAACTTCATGTCCAAGAAATTTGTGATTTTTTATGTGTGCACAAGGGGTCTCTTTTTTCTATCTTGTAGAAAATAAACCACTTCGCCATTGTGTTTGCCGCATAAATGTCCGATTATCGTTTATCTGATTCGTGGGCTTAGGTCAGCTGAAGTTGAGCTGATGTTCATTTAGCATGTACCGTCCCCTCAGGGCGATTAGCTAACCGTATTCTAGGCGGATGAGCGTAAAAGTATCGCGGCGACCATGTCCAGCGTAAGGGGTAGGGGAGTTTGGGATGGACGGGGGGAGGGTAGTGGTGGGAGGGGATATGTGGGGGGCTGGATGGTGTATAATTATATATAATATAATATATATATAAATATATTATTATTGTGTGGGTGCGTGAATCAGGAGGAGGGTTTTGGTTGAGGTGTTTAAAGGTAAATTTAGGGTATGTTGTCCCCGGGGAAATCAGGGCAGTGATGGTAGAGTCGGGAATAAAGTGGGGGGGTGGTGTTGTGCAAAAATATTGTCTACCACAAAATCCTTAGACCCCTCCTATTTCATGGTTTTATAGAATAACGCTCCCCTGAAACATCGAGACACTGTTTTCCATGAGAACACTTAAAATTAAAAATATTTATTTAAAAACAAAAAAATACCCCACGAAAAAAAACTTCAAACGGGAGTTGGTTCTTATCAGGTAAATTAATTTTTTTTTGGGTCGGGAAAAACCGTGAAATCTAATCTCTCATAAAAAATAAGGCTCAGATACCCTGTAACATTTTTCAGGGCAGTAAGCGTAAAACTGCAAATCAAAGTGAAAAAAGTTTAAAACCCTTTTCGAATTACCTAAGTAAAATTTTTTTAAATTTGCATTTTTTTAAAAAAACATTATGCTCCCCTGAACAGTTACGGGGTACTCTAGCCCTTATTATTTAAAAAAGTATTAAAATGAACTGGTATCCTCCAAAAAGGTATCAATTAAAAACCTAAAAAAATTTTATTTTTTGACGGGGATTTTTAAGCTTTAAGAAAATATATTACTTGTAAGTGTTCCAGGGAAACTAGTCCCATATTTTTGCCTGACATGTATAAAGGAAAAGTGTTCAGCTGTAAAATCGTAACTAAGGAGATGCATGGAGGGGTCTACGGTTTCGCGCTAAAAAACATTTCGCGCACGTGGCATCCTGGGAGATGGGGGCAGGCTCATACCCTACACCATGCCACTTGGGGTTT
This sequence comes from Chionoecetes opilio, assembly GCA_016584305.1. Lineage (NCBI taxonomy): Eukaryota > Metazoa > Arthropoda > Malacostraca > Decapoda > Majidae > Chionoecetes > Chionoecetes opilio. The sequence continues at coordinate 123,200 of JACEEZ010023897.1, read as the reverse complement.
GTAAAGCAATCCTTCAGACGTTTGGGTGGTTTTATTAAAGTAAGTACGGGTTCTTCGGTGGCGGTCACGGAGGTGATCACTGTTTTTTGCAACCCTGCCGCCGCCCGAACCCCCTCCGCCTTCTCTTTAAATCATACCGGAATAATTACCCTTTCCCTTAAAATTTTTATAAAAATTTAAAACACGCGTTCTTTGGCCGGGAACCTGTGTTAAGAGGATAAAGCCGTCAGCAACCGTGAAAGACGAGGATGAGGGGGTGGAAGGCAGGGGATATGAAAAGAGGAGGAGGAGGACTGTACCAAGGGCGGCTGATCAAAAGGGGTACAAGAAAGCCCTGGAAACAACCCAAGCGGGAAGCCCGGCCCCCTCTTTCCTTTTCCCTTCTTTCGCTTTTCAGGCGTCTTGGGAGCATCATGGCAGAGGGGGTTTGCTGGTCTTAAATTTTTTTAAAGTATAAAATGCTTTTTTAATCCAAAAAAGGTTCACAGGTAATAATTTTTGTGGGGAACACCTGCATGCTGGCACATAATCCCCCGTCAGGCAACTCAGCGTGCGGTGCGGGGGGGCAAAAGCTGGGTGTCCTCTTTAAAACTGTCAGTGGGTGTGACGGCCTCCTTTCAATCCCACCGACCAAAACGGCGGAGAGTAAGGCGGAAAACAAGCGGGAAAACTTTAAATTGCCAATTTACTTTCGGGATCCTTATCAGTAAAAAACCCCTGCGGGGCTTTTTGATTTGCACCAACCCTGGCCTCGGGTGCCCCGACCCCCTGTGCCGCCGGGGGCCATGCTCACCTCCCTTCCCCACCTTTTGGGGGGGCTTGTCAATAAAGGCCCCCGGAAGTCTCGGGTAAAACTTGGTTTAGCTTTTTTTGTCCCCTCCCCCTCCTTTCCACCCTCCCACCCTCCTCCTTGCTTTCTTTTCATACGGGGACAAAAGAAAAAAACTTTCCCCACAGACGGCCATGTTGGCCATAAAAAGACGCACCAAAATTTGCTTTTTGGGGAAGGAAGTGTTTGTTATGCTGTCCTGGGTCTTCACGTCCTCCATTTTTGTGTTCGGGAAGGGGGGGGCCGTGTTTTGCGGGAAAAGGGGAAGGGGACGTATGTTAGGGAAGGGGAAGGATTTCGGGGGAGAAGAATTAATGTTGACAGTTTAGGGGTTCTCGAGTTGGGATCAACGACGTGAATTATTGCCCCTGGTGTTTTTCTTTTTTTTTTCTGATACTTCTCTTCTCTCTCTCTCTTCTTCTTCTCTCCCCTTTCTTCCATTTCCCCCCCTCCCTCTCTATTCTCCCCCTCCTCTCTCCCCCTCTCTTCTCTTCTCTCTCTTCTCTTCCCCCTTCAAAAACAAATTCTATTGGTATCAAAACTATATAATATAATATATATATATATTATATTAATATATATATTAATATAAAATATGTGTGTGTGTTTTTCACCGTATTCAAAATAATTGTGTAGGGTGAAAGTGGGGATGCCAACCACTGCGGGGTGCGGGTTTTAAAAAAAACAAATTCTTTCTTCTAATTCTTTCTAACACATTTGTTATCAAAAACGTCAGATAAAAATATTCTTTGAAAATTTGGTTTTAACAGTTTTAGTTAATTAATACTTTGATGTTTTTAAATATAAATGGGAAATATGTAATGCCATTGAATACAATTTATACGTTAAAGAATGAAAAAAAATGTTTTGGGTTCATTCACACGAACAAAAATCGTTGAAAAAAAAAAAATTGAAAGATAAAACACTTTTTGGGTTTTAAAAAACAAAAAAAAAATTTTTAAAAAACAAACGAGAAAATTCATCGCATACAAAAAGCACTAGGGACGGCCTGTGGGGAAAACAATGAAAAAGGAGAGAGAGGAAGAAGGGAGAGAGAGAGAAAAGAGGAGAGAGAGAAGAAGAGAGAGAGGGGAAGAGAAGGGGGAGAGAGAGCAAACAAACAAAAAGAAGCCCTCGCGTCGCTTTCCCTCCCTCGCCCTGAAACAAGATGCAAAATTCCGGTAGCCGCTGTCTGCCCGCACCTGTGAAGGGGTTCGCGGAAATTTAGTTTAACCCACTCAAAACTTAATTGCGGTGTTATTGGTCTATCTGAGGACAAATTGGGAACCCGTCATGAGGGGGCCAGGGAGTGGCACTCCTGACCACGCTGGTGGCCGGGGAGGGAAGGGCCGGGGGGGCGTGGGGCCGCGGGAAGGTGACCCCTCACTTGTCCGCCGGCCTTAAATACCCGTGCTTTTAATAATTGAGGGTGTTTTAACCGTGAAAAGGGGCGAGAGAGAGGGGAGAGAGAGAGAGAGAGAGGAGAGAGAGAGAGAGAGAGGAGAGAGAGAGAGAGGGAGAGAGAGGGGGAGAGAAGAGAGGGGGAGAGAGAGAGAGAGAGGAGAGAGAGAGAGAGAGAGAGAGAGAGAGGAGAGAGAGAAGAGAGAGAAGAAGAGAGAGAGAGAGAGAGAGAGGGGGGAGAGGAGAGAGAGGGAAAGAAAAAGAGAGAGAGACGCCTGCGTGGTCAACTGGGTAAGAACCCCCGTCCCGCAGCGCCTTCTGTTGGGGCGGGCGTTCAATCCCCACCCCTTCTTCCGGTGATTTTCCGACAAATGCGGGCGGTTACTGTCCCCTTTTAACAAAAGGGAAAAGGAGTGGTGGTGTGCGAATCCCCCATTAGCCAAAGATCGGTCACTACAAGTTCATGCTCTTTTTGGGGGTTTTAAAAATGGCGATCGCGATCCATTCGGTGTTCAAAACCGTGAGTGATCCCCACACCCCTGCTTAAACCATTTCAGCCCTTTTCCCCTCACAAAGGCCACGCCCTCACGCACACAACATGCTTAATACACACCGGCCCCGCCCTCACCACACAGACAGCTTTCAAAACCCCACGGGCCACGCCCTCACGCACCAGACTGCTTAATACACCCCGGCCACGCCCCCACGCACACAGGGCATCTTAATACACACACGGGCCCGCCCTCCGCACACAGACCTTTACACACACCCCGCCCCCCGCCCAAAAAGACATGCTTACATACACACCGCCCACGCCCCACGCACACAGACATGCTTACAACAACAACGGCCCGCCCTCACGCACACAGACATGCTTACATACACACACGGGGGCCCCGCCCTCACGCACACAGAATGCTTAATACCACACGGCCACGCCCTCCCCCACACAGACATGCTTTTCATAAAAACCAGGGCCACCCCTTCCCCCTTTCACAGACATGCTTACATACACACACGGCCACGCCCTCACGCACCAGACATGCTTTCATACACACACGGCCAAGCCCCACGCACACAGAAACCCACATACACCCGGCCACGCCCACGCACACGACAGCCCCCATACACACACGGGCCACGCCCCTCCCCAAAACCCAAAAGACATGCCTAAATACACACTCATTGCTGCGGGGGGTAATTTCAGCGTCCGTGGGTAAAAAAGGGGTTTGCAAGGGGAACATGTGGGCAGGCGGGGCGGGGCGGTAAGGGCACCCTAAACGCCCTGATGGGGGGAGATAAAAGAGGCTGCGCTGTTTACAAGCGGGCCTCATTTTAGGGGGAGAGGGAGGGGGGTGCTCACCCCCCCTACCTGCGCCCTCATTCCTGGCGTAATTTTTATTAATTTTTGTCTTCACCCTGGGCACCATCCCTCCCTCCCCCCCTTTTTCCCCCTTCTTTTCCACCAACCCCCCTCTTTTCCCCTTTCCTCCTTCCTCTCCTCCTCCTCCCCCCTTCCACGCATTGACTTGAACCCCCAAAAAAAAAAAATAAGGCTTAAATTACTCTCATACCACCAAGCCTCGCTAAATCCGCGAGGATCTGTATACCCTCGGCAATAGTACAATTCATTATCACAGACACTAAAGTCGTTCAAAAATTTACTTTTGGTTTTTCATCTTTTATTTATTTGTATGTTTTTGTCATGCAGTAAAATTGGTTGCGTCCTGGGTGTTTGGTTCCCCCCTGCTGCAAGTAATGCACAGGGATTACAAAAAATTTAAAAAAACTTATCCCAAAACCCAAACTAGTTACTAAAAATTTCTTTTTTCAGGTATCCTCTTCCAAACAGCTTTTTTTTTTTTCCTTTTTAGAACCAATTGAATGCTGCAATTTCCTGAAATTTTTGTTAAGGAAAAATCGTTTATTTTAAACATAAAAAGTGGAAAAACCTGAGGGAAACATACATGAATATCTTCATTTTTAAAAACACAAGAGCCAGAGGCCAACTGCCCCACCCTAGTCTTTGGGGACGTCAAATTTCTTACAATTTTACCTGGATGTTTCCAACGGACCAGCGGTCCACGGACTGTAGTCAGGCCTCAGTGTTCTGTGCAAAAACTGGAATCGCTGGAAGATGAGAAAAATTCAGCGTTCACGCGTGGGGGGGAGGGGGGGGGGAGGGCCAGCCCTTTTCCCCCGGCCGGGGGACTCATCCCTTGGCGGCCCGTTTCAGGAGAACCACGTGGCTGATTTTGCTTGTTTGCGTTATGCGATGTACGAATGCTTTAGGGGGGAGGACCGTGTGTGGTCCACCGCACCAATAAACTGATGTCAGGCCGACCCCAGAGCCCGGGGGAGATTTCCTTAAGTGGGAGAAACGCCCTTGTTACTAAAAAAGTGATTTTTCCCCTTTCAAAAACCGGGTCCTGAGCTCACCTTATACGTTGATTGCTGTTTTAAATTTCAGGGGTGTTCCCCGGGGAAAACGGACAAAAATGCTCCCCGTGTTTCATGGCGTGTCCCCCCTTGTCAATTGCCGGGACGCTGAGCACCACGGGCTGCCCCTGCATAGGTGGGGGGCTCAGTCACCACCGAACCCTCTTGATTTCCCTTGTAAAGTACCGTTGATGTTGTCGCTTATCAGCCTGCCACCCTTTGACGACACGAGTGGGTGGGGCCCCAGCCCCGGGCGCCCCCCAGTGTCTCGACACCACCCCCACCTGTAGCCTCCTGAGGATCACCTTTCTTCAAAACCCCCCTCTCTCTCTCTCCCCTCTCTCTCTCTCTCCTCTCTTCTCTCTTCTCTTCTCTCCTCTTTCTCCCCCTCCTTTTCTCTCTCCCTCTCAATATTTCGAGCTTTCAACCCGCCCTGAAATTGAAATTTTCTTGTTCTGCTGTGTTTTAAATTTTTTGATCATTTACCTTTAGTTGACCCCAATTTTGGGGTCTCTTTGGGTGGGTTGTAAAAAAATTTTTTTAAAGTAAGTTATGAAGAAAAAAAATCCCTCCTGGTCCGCACCACCAGGGGGTGGCCGGATCCTGTTGGCCGCCGTCAGATCTGGAAACAAAAAGCCAAGACCTTGATTTCCGTTGTAGCCGCCAAACCCCGACACGGTCCTTTCGGGGCCCCGCCCATGGCGCCGTCAAACCACACTTGGCCCCCCCACACCCCTTTGCTTCCCCTTTCCGCACGGATGCTAATTTACTGATGCCCCTTCCGCTTATGTTTCGTTGATAACACAGCAGGGAAATTTCGACCACACTGCTTGCAAGTTTTAGGACCCAAAAAAATGTGTGGAACAAAAACCCTTACAGCCTTAGTGACTTTAGACACATTTTTGCTATTTTCATCAAGTAATTTAAAAAAAAAAGCATCCGGCATATAAAAAATTGAAAGTTTTTCCGTTTCCTTCTTCTTTGACCTTTCCAAAGCGGATAAGTGAGATGGTTTTGGGAAGGGAAGCACCATTTTAAAAACTAACCCTAAAAAAAAGCCTTAATTAAGTTTTTTCTATGGGTTGACGCGTGCACCATCCCAACGGGGTCCTCCTTCGTCGTAAAGAGCGTATCCTTGGGGATTTGGGCGCCCCCCGCCGCCCGGGGTCCGCGGTGTGAAAAGGCGGCCCCGGGAAAATTTGTACCGTCTGAAAAACACAAGTTAAAATGAGGGTGGTTTTCGCGGCTTTTTTACGACCGCCCCTTTTGACTTTTCGGCACGATAATCAGCGCCCGACGAAGAGTTTTGCAGACAACTTCATACCCAATTTAACACCCCAAAAAGGGGGGGGGAAAGGGAACGGGGGAAAAAATAAAAAACAGGAAATAGTATGGGTTATTGAAACTCCGATATCTTTTTGTTGCGGGAAAAAGCAATCGGCAATTTATCCATCATGGTTGGCGGGAGGGGAAATGGACAGGCGGCAGCTGTGAGGGTTTTCCCCCCCCACCCGCCGCCTCGCTGCGCTGAGGGGCAGAATTAGAGTACGGGAATAACATGACAAGGGCATGAAAACTTTGAAAAAGGTTACTCAAGGCGAAAAAGGGAAAGAGAGGAGAGGAGAGAGAGGAAGAGGAGAGAGAAGAGAGAGAGAAACGACCATTAGATTTTCAAGAAAATAAAGGAAAACAAAGCCCCCACTAAGGGGCAACTTTGGGTCAACCCCGATCGATAAGGACCGAAGGGACCCGTGTCACCACCCAAGCAAAACCCCAAACGGGTGAAGAGAGAAAGGAGAGAGAGGGGAGAGAGGGAAAAAGAGAGAGGGGAAGAGAGAGAGAGAAGGATTGCAGAAATAAAAAATCAATAAAGTTTTAAAAAAAAAAGGAGTCGAAAAACAAAAAAAAAACACACAACACACAACACACAACCCCCACACACACACACACAAACACACACACACACACACACACACACACACACACACACACCACACACACACACACCACACACACACAAACACACCCCACACACACACACACACACACAAAAACACAAACAAAACCCCCACACACAAACCCCCACACACACAAAACCACCCCACACACCACCACCACAACACACACACACACACACACCACACCCCAAACCCCCAACACACCACACACACACAACCCCCACACACAAAACACACAAACCACACACACACACACACCCCCACACAACACACACCCACACACACACCCAAAAATTCCCCCTAAAAATACCCCAAAACCTCCAAATTTTGCTGCGGGGGAAAAATTTCCCACCCGTCCGTGGGAAAAACGGGGAAATTTGAAAAGGGTAAAAATGGGGGGGCAGTCGGGGGGGGACGGGGTTAAGGGGCCCCTAAGCCCCCCTTGAGGGGGAAGGAAAGATAAAGGAGGGTTTGCGTTTGTTGACAAGACGGGGTCCTCATTTTTAGGGGGGGGAGGGGGGGGGCTGCTCCCCCGCCCTCCCCTTGCGCCCTCATTCCTGGCTTTAATTTCTATTTTTTTGGGCCCTTTCACCCTGGGCACCATCCCTCCCCTCCCCCCTTTTCCCCTTTTTTCTTTTCCCCCAACCCTCCTCTTCCCCCCCCCTTTTCCTTCCTCCCCTTTTCCTCCCCCCCATTCCACGCATTAAATTTTAAAAACCAAAAAAAAAAAAAGATAAGGCTTAAGATTTTACTCCCCATACCACCAAGCCTCGCAAAATTTTCCCGCGGGGGAAATCGGGTATCCCATGGGCCCAAATAGTAAAAATTAAATTTTTTCACAAAACACTAAAGCCCGTTCAAAATATTTACTTTTTTTTTTCATTTTTTAAATTTTTTAGAAGGGCCCGTCATGCAGAAAACTTGGTTGTCGTCCGGGATTTTTGGGTTTTCCCCCCTGCTGAAAGGAAATTTTGCACAGGTAATTAAAAAACTTTTAAAAAAATTTTTTACCCCAAAACCCCAATCTAGTTACAAAACATTTTTTTTTCTCAGGGGTTATCCTTTTCCCAAAGCACGTTTTTTTTTCCTTTTTTTAAGAACCAATTGGAATGCTCCCAATTTCCTGAAATTCTTTAAAGGGAAAATTTATCTTTCTTTTAATCATGAAAAGAGTAAAAAAACCAGGGAGGAACATCCCAGGGGAATATTTTTCATTTGAAAATCACAAAAAGGGGGAAAGAGGCCAGACTCCCCCAACCCTAGTCTTTGGGGACGTCAAGTTTCTTCCCCAATTTTTTACCTGGATTTTCCAAAACGTGACCACCCGGGTTGCCCAGGGGGACATGTAGTCAGGCCCTCAGTTTTTCTGTGCAAACACTGGAATGGGTTTGGAAGATGAGAAACATTCAGCTTTCCCACGCGGGGCGGGGGGGGGGGGGGCGGGGGCCCAAAGCCCTTTTGCCCCCCCGGGGGGTGACTCTTTCCATTTTGGGGGGGCCAATTTTCAGGGGGAACCACGTGGCTGATTTCTGCTTTTTTCCGCGTTTTTGCGAGGGAAAACGAATGCTTGGGG
>JACEEZ010023897.1:42500-110000 GCA_016584305.1 Chionoecetes opilio | reverse complement strand
GGGCTTACGTATACTTACCATGGTAACTTTGTGTGGGAATCACTGTCAGAGGGTATTTTCGAGAAAATAGAAACGCCTACGGTTTAGGTTTCGGGAGCTACAGCCGGCGTCTTCACCCGTGAGAAAAGAGAAGCTTTAAACCAGACCTGGGCTAATATGCTGGCCAGGACCTGGTGGTGTTGTTGTTAATGCGCCCCATGGTTTTACAACCAAGACATTAGTAAGGTCAGACGAGGACGTGGGTTCGATCTCCCCGGCCAGGTGGAGAGTATATGGGCTTTTGTTTCTATTACATGTAGTTCCATGTTCACCTTTGCAGGGAATAGGTGGGAGTTTAGCCGAGGTGTTGTGATCTTGAATTCCCGAGGCTGGATAGGGAGTGGCAGAGTAGTGGGCAATACTTTTCACTCCCGCAGGTTGTGTGTGTGTTTGTGTGTGATGTGTGTGTCGTGTGTGTGTTGGGAGTGTGTGTGTTGTATGTGTTGTGTGTGTGTATGTTCGTGTGTGTGTGATGTGAGTGTGTGTGGGATGTGTGAGTGTGTGTGTGTGTTGTGTGTGTGTGTGTATTGTGAGGTGTGTGTGTGTTTGGGTGTATTGTGTTTGTGTGGTTATGTGTCTGTTAGTGTGTGTTAGTGTGTGTGTGTGTGTGTGGTGTGTTGTTGTGTGTGTGTTCTTGTTGTCAGTGAGTGTGTGTGTGTAGTTGTGTGTGTGTGTGTGTATGTGAGGGTGTGTGGTTTGTGTGTTAGTGTGTTGTGTATGTGTCTGTTAGTGTGTGGTAGTGTGGTGTGGTGTGTGTGGTGGTGTGTTAGTGAGTTTGTCTGTGTATTCTTGTGTGTGTGTGTGCTTGTGTGTGTTGTGTGCATTGTGTGTTGTGTGTTGTGTGTGTGTCCTCCTGTGTGTGGTGACATGTGTTCGTGTGTGCTCGGTCGCGTGGTGACCCATTGTTATGAAACCAAAAATGATCAACGCCCTTAAACATTTTTTAAAATTGGTTAGTAGACGTAAGCCTATTTGAAGGAAGAACAAAAACCTAAAAAGGTGTTGTTGTCTTTTCTTTTGTTTTCTGTTTGTATCCTATCATTCCATATCCTTCTCCTCCTAATAAAGATGTGGTAAAGGTCAGGACAGCACCAACGATTCATTTATTTCTAAAGAGTTTTCGCATTAAATATTTTCCACCAACACGAATGGAGTAATATGCCTCAACATTTATTGCTCACAAAAGAAGTTTCTATGGATAGTAAAATTTCCGTTCTATTCCTTCCGTTCATATATTGTAAGTAATGCTCAGTTCCTTCTTTCGTGAACGGTGAAGGCAGGGTTGTGGAGTGGAGTGCGATTATTCCACTCCTCGTCCCACTTACATATCTCTCCACCTCACCTTCCTGCAGCATAATTGTTCCACTCTTCCATTTGTGATTCCTTACTTCCCATACCGGAGGCGGAGGTACAGCGTCACATAATCAGGACTTTTATGTTACGCCACTCGAAATAACGCCACTGTTTCGCTACCTACCTCCAGCCAGCGCCCTTGATGCATTGCTCTTATTCCATAAGCTCCCGTTCCTGTTCTTCCACTTGTTATTTGTATCTTGTTTTCCTATATACCCGCAGTATGCTAAGGGAAGGGTGGCATTGGGAGGAGCACTTTTCATTTTAGTCCTGTTCCATACGGTAAAAGATGTCTTCAGTATACAAGTAACTCAACTCAGTGTGCAGTAATCTCATGGTGGACTGAGAAACTTGCCTTATTATTAGTCCCATTGTCTCTTCCTTCCTCTCTGCATCCTACCCTTTCTCTCGTTTTTATTTTTTTAACCATTCCTCTCTCTCCTCTCCTCCTCCCTCCTCCTACCTCCTCCTACATATCCTCCTCCTCCTCCTCCTCCCTCCTCCTCCTCCTCCCTCCTCCTCCCCTCCCCCCTACCTCCTCCCCTCCATCCTATCCTCTCGTCCGCATCCTCGTTCTCGTGGCTCATAAAGATTGTGTTCGTGAATCAGTATGTTCGTCTTGGAACTTTCATATTGACTTTTTGTCTTTACATCCAGATTCCGGCATCTCGTCCCACAAACATCCGGCCAAAAACACCAGTAAGCCAGGACGACCAACACACGAGCTCTCCGTAAGTAGATAAAACCATGTCTACCGCAATTTTTCTCTGTAGAGAGATTAACCGTTCACCATTTTTGCCCGAGTTTGTGTAAGCTGAAGTCATCACCCTGACTGAAGGACGAGAAAGGCTGGTGCACGTTGGTCAGTTTCTCTCCATTATACCAATTATTGAAGAAAATGTTTTCCTCCCTATGGTAAGGGTTACACTGAGGGTAAGGTTGTTGCTCCTCCATTACCATACTATCGTGGCGGGACCGCTGCCTACCAGCGATAAGAAAAAATCAGGCGAAGCGATTCATTGCAGTCTTAAGTGCTTTGAGGTGGCGGCATTGGAGTCCTCGGCGAGGACTATTTTAAGTGCATCGTTGTCCATATGACGTTTCGGATCATATCGCATACGGGTCCATTGGGTACAGGTTGATTCTGGGGGTTCCTATGAGCATGTGGCACACTCCATGCCCAAAATGTATTGACCAATGCTTGCCTGGAGAAAATAATTAAGGGCCGACTAGAGTGGGGACTAGAGGGACGATGAGGCAAAAGGAAAGAGTAACGAGGAGGAGATCGGACTATTAGTAAGTAGCCCTCCTCTACCCCTAACAAATAATGGAGGAAACGAGAGAGCCTTTAAGAAGAAATTGGTGCCAGATGAGATATTCCAGAGTATGCTTGTCACTTTCCGGTCATTAGATCTATTCCATGTCCCCCAGCCGGCGTTTCCGCGCGGCGGTGTAGCCCAGCCACGCCGCCGCCGACCCACCGTGTAACATATCAGTCAATTAATTTCATTCAAAAACAGTACAAGAAAACAAAGAGCCAGAACTTCACTTCAGCTAGCCAGCGCCAGATGAGGGGACTGAAGCGCATTTATAGGCTCTTTCAAGGTAATGACGAGAAGAATGGAAGATAAGGAAGGGAGGAAAAGTTAAGGGATGGGTAGGAAAGGGATCTCAGAGAAAGAGGAACTATATAAGGTTGAGATATAAAAGGGTAAAGGAACAGGGAAAAAAATATCGTACTACGATTATGGGAAAGAGGGAAAGAAAACTCACGTATATGAATGATTGATCGACGATAAGAAGGAAAACGAAAGTCCAAATACAATCCAACTTTTTCCCCTAATTGAATACAATCCCGCGCAATATACCAACACACACACACTAACATACCATACACAAACAACAAACAAAAAAAAAATGTTCCAGGCAATCATAGTCACGATGATTTGTTCATTGTTATAAAAGTTCTATATTTCTATGATGTCGCCGGTATCGTTGAGCGCTTTTTTCCCTCTGCAGCGTGTTCAGTCACTTCACACTCCACTAACACTAACAAGCTAACGGTTTAATCTTTAATGATATTTACGGAGGAAAAAGAACTCGCTTGAAGCGTATAGGATGCATTACAACGCGACAGCAAAACACGTCCAGGAGCTAAAAATGGAAATCCAATATATTCACTGTGAACGGTAACTGTTAAGACTTGAAAGTGATCTTCCTGTCCATTAAAATCACCGCAGCAAGAAGATTGGTTCCTTCTTGCCATATTATCCAGCTGGTTGATTATAGGGACGCATCATAATTTTTATCAGACCTCAAACACGAATAAGGAGTGTATTAAATCGCCTTTCAAACTACTGCAATGACTGGCGGCGTGTATGTGTCTTTTTTTTTTCCTTTTTGTGTATGTATGTATATAGCGATAGTCTAATTTGCAACACTGACTTGGCCGAGTATTAGCTGTGGTTCCACGTTGTACGTTGTGTGTGTGTGTGTGTCGGTGTGTGTGTGTGATCTGGTGTATGTGTGTGTTTATGCTGGCGTATGTGTGTGGCTATGTGTGTCTATCGTGCGTGTTGTGTGTGTGTGTGCAAGGCTCCCCCTTCTTTTTTCTCCCCCCTTCAATTTGTGTAAAGAGGACGGTTTGGAAAGTCCCGCGAAAGCCATTATGCGTGCAGCCAACGAGCAGCGATTGTGGCTATATCATTTAGTGCTGCTTGTTGTTGGCATTAGTTGGTAGTACTCAGGTATAATGTCCGGATGATAATGTCAATATTGATAAAAAATGATAAATAAATAATGGCTATAAGGATACTGAGAATACATAAGATATAATAATAGTAGCAGTATATATATATTTTTTTATTATTGTTATGATGATTGGTTCAGCGTCATGCTCATGCATACTTGATGATGTCCTTTTCTTTCATATATATTGTTACATAGCTCGCAAAGCCGCCTTCCGGGGCGGCCTTTTGGCTAGCTCCTGCGGCAGGCGCTATTGGACCACCCACCTGTGTTGGTGGGCACGGCCGACCAACCACAGACTCTCCAGATAGCCCTTCTAACCTTTCCTGAAATCATGGATGTAGAAATGTATGTCATTAACGCCAAACCCATTTCAACTATTCATAGCCCCTTCTAACTTTACCTGAAAGCAAAGCCGCCCCCCCCCCTCGGGGGACTTTTTGGGCTACCTCCTGCGGAGGGGCTATTTTGTGGGCCTTAATTCGGCTCACCACAAACACATACTCTCAAGTAGGACCCATTACCCACCACCTACGGCCCACCAAAACAGATCTCTCCAGATAGCCCCTTCTAACTCTTCCTGAAATGTATGTATTCCCCCCACCCATTCCCTTCACCATTCCCCATTACCACCCACCCATTCAACTCACCCATACCATCACAGTCTTTGGGACACCCATTCAAGTCACCCATTACCATCACCACACACCCATTCCATCACCCATACCCATCACCCCCCACCTATTCCCTCACCCATCACCCATTCACCCCCCACCCATCCACTCACCCATCACCCACACCCATTACCCATCACCCCACCCATTCAATTACCTATTACCCCATTCACCCTACATCAAGGTTTCCTCCAATGCTCGCAACCCACTTTTTTTTCTTCACAGTTCTCGCTAATAGCTGCAAAAAAAAAAAAAAAAGTGAGCGGATCATCCTATAAGTGGGATTAAAACCTTCCCCTGGTCAACCTGATTCAAAACGGGGGACATATGAGGGATTCCGCCACCAGAGGGCGGCAACTATCGCGGACAGACAGGACAGATCAGACAGACAGACACAACACACATCTTTCGCTTATATTATTATAGATTATTTATTCATTACCGGTACACCGACTTAATAATAAAACAGTCAAAAACATACGTCTATGCATATATAGCTATAATGCGTGAAGGATTATTGTTATTCATTAGTATCACTCTTTTTGTTTATACAATGTCATGATAATAATTATTTCCCTTTATACGGTTTAATATCTTTATTATTATCTGTAGTAGTAGCAGGTTATTAGATGATTGTTATGATCATACAAGTTTTTCAATAAGCTTGTAGTGAACTCCCGCAGTCACCCACAGAAGTCATTACAATTCCTTGTGGTGTCTTCTCTCTTCCTGCCTCATTGTATACCCCAGGCGTGTTGTGTGTACCTTCTGTGTGTGTGTGGTGTGTGTGTGTGTGTGGTTGTGTCTGGTGTGCGTATTGTGTGTGTGTGTTGTGATGTGTATGTATGGGTGTGCTGTTGTGTGTGTCTGTGTGTGTGTGCAGTGTGTGGGCGTGTTGGTGTGGTGGTTTGTGCGGGTTTGTGTTGTGTTTGTTTGTGTTGTGTCTTGTTTGTGTGTGTGTGTGCTGTGTGTTTCTGTGATGTGTGTGTTTCTTTTTTTTTTTTTGTGTGTGTGTGTGTGTATGTGTATGTTGTCTGTGTCTGTGTGTGTGTGTGTGTTTCTGTGTGTGTGTCTGTGTGTGTGTTTCTGTGTGTTCCAGTGTGTAAAGCAAAGGAAGAAAAAAATAGTAATTGTGCTTTGTCAAAGAGGAATTAAGTTGAATGACAAATATTGTGATTTTATGATTACTCTGTGTTACGTGTGTGTGCACGTGTGGTGTGTTTTGTGACATTAATGATGTTAATTGACTAATAATAATAATGAAATATAATAATAATAAAATATATTATAATGATATTAATAATAATAACTAATCGTCATGATAATTATAACAATGTTATTATATCATATATTAACATCATTATATGTTATTGTTTCATCATTAGTTATAATTCATTATTATTATTCATATATCATTTCTATCACTATTATCATTATCAGTATTATAATTTATCATCTATCTATAATAATATAAGCGAAAGTGTGTCTGTCTGTCTGGTCTGTCTGTTCTGTCTGTCTGTGTGTGTGTGTGGTGGTATAGGTTCCGCCCTCCCGTGGCGCACATAACCTCATATGAGCACATTTTGGAACCGGGTTGACCAGGGGCAAGGTATAAAGCCACTTATGAGGATGATTCGATCTTTTTTTGTTTTTTTTTTTTTAGGCAGCCTAGCTAGCGAATAATGTGAAAAAAAAAAAAGTGGGGTTGCGGGAATTAGGAAACCTTGATGTAGGGTGATGGGTAATGGCATGTGAGTGAATGGGGTGGGGTGATGGGTAATGTGGGGTGGGGGGATGGTCGTTTAGTGAAAGGCCCCAGTGGGGGGTGATGGGTTGGGGGTGATGGGTGATGGTGTGATGCGGGGAAATAGGTTGGGGGGTGATGGGTAATGGTAATATAAGAGAAAGTGTGTCTGTCTGTCTGTGTGTGGTGTTAGTGTGTGTTGCGGTCATGGTATAGGTTCCGCCCACCCGGGGCGCACAATCGCGCAATCCCTCATATGGCACATTTTTGGAACCGGGCTTTGGACAAGGGGACAGCGTTTTAAGCCCAAATTATGAGATGATCCGAATCACTTGTTTTTTTTTTTAGCAGCCTATAGGCGATAATTGTTTTTATGAAAAAAAAGTGGGTTGCGAGAATTGAGGGAAACCTTGATGTAGGGTGAATGGGTAATGGTCTCCGTGACTGTGAATGGGTGGGGTGTGAGGGTACATGGTGTGTGGGGTGATGGACCTTGTGAGTGCAATGCATGGGTGTGGGGGTGATGTTTGGGAGGTGATGGTGATGGGTGAGGGAATAGATGGGGGGTGATGCGGTAATGGTAAAGATAAGCGAAAGCGTGTCTGTATGTCTGTCTGTCTGTGTGTGTGTGTGTTGTGTGTGTCTGGTATAGGTTCCGCCCCCCGTGGCGCAATCACCTCATATGGCACATTTTTGGAACCGGGTTGACCAGGGGAAGGTTTTAAGCCCCAATTTTGAGATTGATCCGATCACTTTTTTTTTTTTTAGCAGCCTATTAGCGATAATTGTGAAAAAAAAAGTGGGTTGCGAGAATTGAGGAAACCTTGATGTAGGGTGATGGGTAATGGGGGAGTGAATGGTGGGGTGATGGGTAATGGTGTGGGGGTGATGGGTGAGTGAATGGGTGGGGGTGATGGTTTTGGGGTGATGGTGATGGGTGAGGGAATGATGGGGGGTGATTGGTATGGTAATATAGCGAAAGTGTGTCCCGTCTGTCTGTCTGTCGTGTGTGTGGTGTGTGTGTGTGTGTGTCTGGTATAGGTCCGCCCCCGTGGCGCAATCACCTCATATGGCACATTTTTGGAACCGGTTGACCAGGGGAAGGTTTTTTAAACCCAATTATGAGATGATCCGATCACTTTTCTTTTTTTTTAGCAGCCTATTAGCGATAATTGTGAAAAAAAGTGGGTTGCGAGAATTGAAGAAACCTTGATGTAGGGGGGGATGGGTAATGGTGATGAATGGGTGGGGGAAGGGTGATGGTGAGTGAAGGGTGGGGGGGTGGGTTGGGTTTATGTTTTGGGTGAGGGGAAAAGGTAGGGTGATGGGTAAAGGGGGGGTGAAAGGTTGTGGTATGGTAAAGGGTGAGTGAATGGGTGGGGGGGGGGTAAAGGGGGGG
Organism: Chionoecetes opilio; assembly: GCA_016584305.1. Lineage (NCBI taxonomy): Eukaryota > Metazoa > Arthropoda > Malacostraca > Decapoda > Majidae > Chionoecetes > Chionoecetes opilio. The sequence continues at coordinate 102,043 of JACEEZ010023897.1, read as the reverse complement.
TGAATGGGTGGGGGGGGGTGGGTTGGGGGTTTGGTTTGGGGGGGGGGGTTTAAAAATTTTTTTTGGGGGGGGTTTTTTTTTTGGTTTTTTTCCCCCCCCTTTTTTTTTTTGGGGTTTCCCCCAAAAAAAAAAATTCCAGGGAAAAGGGAAAAAATTTTTTTGGGTTGGGGGGTTTTTTTTTTAAAAGGGGGGGGGGGGGGGGGGGGGAAAAGGGGGGGGTTATGGGGGGGGGGAAAAGGGGGGGGGGGGGAAGGGGAAAATTGGGGGGGGGGGGGGGGGTTTGGTTTTGGGGGGGGTTTTTTTTTTTTTGGGGGGGGGTTTTTTAAAAAAAGGGGGGGTTTTTGGGGGGTTTTTTTTTGGGGGGGGGGGGGGTTTTTTTTTTTGCCCCCTTAAAAAATTTTAAAAAAATTTTTTTCCCGGGGGGGGGGGGTTTTTTGGGATTTTTGGGGGGGTTTTTTTTTTTTGGGGGGGTTGGGGTGAAAAAGGGGTTTGGGGGGTTTAAGGGTTTTTTGGGGGGGGGGGGATAAAGGGGGGGGGGGTAAAAAAAAAGGGGGGGGGGGGGTTTTGGGGGGGTTTTTTGGGGGGGGGGGGGGGGAAGGGGGGGGCCCCTTTTTTTGGGAAAAGGGGGGGGTTGGGGGGGGGGGTTTTTTTGGGGGGGGGGGTTTTTTTTTTTTGGGGGGTTTTTAAAAAAAAAAAAAAGGGGGAAAAAAAAAAGGGGGGGGAGGGGTTTTTTTTTGGGGGAAGGGGGGAAAAGGGGGGGCCAAACCCCCTTATTTTGGGGGGGGGGGGGGAAAAAAAGGGGGGGGGGGTTGGGTTTAAAAAAAAGGGGGGGGGGTTTTTTTTTTTGGGGGGGAAGGGGGGGGGGGGGGTGTGGTGGTTTTTGGGGGGGGGGGGGCCCCCTTTTAAAAAAGGGGGGGTTTTTTTTCCCCCGGGGGGGGGGAAAAAATTTTTGGGGGGGGGGCCCCCCCCCAAAAAAGGGGGGGGGAAAAAAAAAAAAGGGGGGAAAAAAACCCCCGGGGGGGGGTTTTTGGGGAAAATTTTTTGGGTTTTTGGGGTTTTGGGGGGGGTTTTTTTTGGGGGGGGGGTTTTGGGGGGGGTTTTATGGGTGGGGGGGGGGGGGGGGAAAAAAAAGGAAATTTTTTTTTTTGGGGGGGGTTTTCCCCTTTTGGTTTCCCCCCCTTTTTTTTTTTTTTTTTAAAAAAAGGGGGGGGGGGTTTTTTTAAAAAAAAAAAAAAAATTTTTTTTAAAAAAAATTTTTTTAAAAAAAAGGGGGGGGAAATTAAGGGGGGGTTGGGGGTTGGGAAAGGGGGGGGTTTAAGGGGGGGTGATTGGGGGGGGGGGGGTTTGGGGGGGGGGGGTAAAGGTTTTGGGGGGGGGTTTTTTTTTTGGGGGGGGGGTTTTTGGGGGTTTTTTTAAAAAAGGGGCCCCCCCCCTTTGGGGTTTTTTTTTTGGGGGGGGGGAAAAAATTTTCCCCCCCCGGGGGGCCCCCAATTTTTTTTTTAACCGGGTTTACCGGGGGAAAAAAAATTTAAATTTAAAATTTTTTTTTGGGGGTTTTTAAAAAATTTTTGGGAAAAGGGGGGTTTGGGAAAAGGGGGGTTTGGGGGGGGGAAAGGGTTGGGGGGGGGGGTTTTGGGGGGGGGGGGGGGGGGGGGGGGGGGGGGGGGAAATTAAAAAGGGGGGGGGTTTGGGGGGGGGTTTTTTTTTTTTTTGGGGGGGGGGGGTGGGTTTTTAAAAGGTTCCGGGGGGGGGGGTTTTTTTAAAAAGGGGGGGGGGGGGAAAATTTTGGGGGGAAAAAAAATTTTAAACCTTTTTTTTTTTTTTTTTTGGGGGGGGGGGGAAAAAAATTTTTTGGGGGGGGGGGGGGGGGGGGGGAAAAGGGGGGGGGAAGGGGGTTTTTTGGGGGGGGGGGGGTTTTTGGGGGGGGGGGTTGGGGGTTTTTTTTTGGGGGGGGGTGGTTTGGGGGGGTTTTTGGGGGGGGGTTGGGGGTTTGGGAAAAATGGGGGGGGGGGGGGTGAAGGGGGGGGGAAAAAAAAACCCCTTTTTGGAGAATTGAGGAAACCTTGATGTAGGGTGATGGGTAATGGGTGAGTTTAATGGGTGGGGTGATGGGTAATGGTGTGGGGTGATGGGTGAGTGATGGGTGGGGGTGATGGTTTGGGGGTGATGGGTGATGGGTGAGGGAATAGATGGGGGGTGATGGGTAATGGTAAATATAAGCGAAAGTGTGTCTGTCTGTCTGTCTGTCTGTGTGTGTGTGTGTGTGTGTCTGGTATAGGTTCCGCCCCCCGTGGCGCAATCACCTCATATGGCACATTTTTGGAACCGGGTTGACCAGGGGAAGGTTTTAAGCCCAATTATGAGATGATCCGATCACTTTTCTTTTTTTTAGCAGCCTATTAGCGATAATTGTGAAAAAAAAGTGGGTTGCGAGAATTGAAGAAACCTTGATGTAGGGTGATGGGTAATGGGTGAGTGAATGGGTGGGGTGATGGGTGATGGGTGAGTGAATGGGTGGGGGGTGATGGGTTGGGGGTGATGGGTGATGGGTGAGGGAATAGGTGAGGGGTGATGGGTATGGGTGAGTGAATGGGTGTGTGGTGATGGGTAATGGTGAGTGAATGGTGGGGGGTGATGGGTAATGGGTGAGTGAATGGGTGGGGGGTGATGGGTAATGGGTGAGTGAATGGGGGGGGGGTAATACATACATTTCTACATCCATGATTTCAGGAAAGTTAGAAGGGGCTATCTGGAGAGTCCGTGTTTGTGTGGCCGAAGGCCCACCAAACACAGGTGTGGGCCGAAGGCCCACCACCAATAGCCCTCCGCAGGAGCTAGCCAAAAAGTCCGCCCGGAGGGCGGCTTTGCGGCTAGTAATAATATAAGCGAAAGTGTGTCTGTCTGTCTGTCTGTCTGTCTGTCTGTCTGTCTGCTGTCTGTGTGTGGCTGTGTGTGTGGTGTGTGTGTGTGTGTGTGGTATAGGTTCCGCCCCCCGTGGCGCAATCACCTCATATGGCACATTTTTGGAACCGGGTTGACCAGGGAAGGTCATAAGCCCACTTATGAGATGATTCGATCACTTTTTTTTTTTTTTTTTTTTTTTTAGCAGCCTATTAGCGATAATTGTGAAAAAAAAAAGTGGGTTGCGAGAATTGAGGAAACCTTGATGTAGGGTGATGGGTAATGGGTGAGTGAATGGGTGGGGTATGGGTAATGGGTGTGTGATGGGTGAGTGAATGGGTGGGGGGTGATGGGTTGGGGTGATGGGTGATGGGTGAGGGAATAGGTGGGGGGTGATGGTAATGGTAAATATAAGCGAAAGTGTGTCTGTCTGTCTGTCTGTCTGTGTGGTGTGTGTGTGTGTGTGTGGTGTGTGTGTTGTGTGTCTGGTATAGGTTCCGCACCCTGTGGCGCAATCACCTCATATGAAACATTTTTGGAACCGGGTTGACCAGAGGAAGGTTTTAAGCCCATTTATGAGATGATCCGATCACTTTTTTTTTTTTTTTTAGCAGCCTATTAGCGATAATTGTGAAAAAAAAAGTGGGTTGCGAGAATTGAGGAAACCTTGATGTAGGGTGATGGGTAATGGGTGAGTGAATGGGTGGGGTGATGGGTAATGGGTGTGGGGTGATGGGTGAGTGAATGGGTGGGGGGTGATGGGTTGGGGGTGATGGGTGATGGGTGAGGGAATAGGTGGGGGTGATGGGTAAATGGTAAATATAAGCGAAAGTGTGTCTGTCTGTCTGTCTGTGTGTGTGTGTGTGTGTGTGTGTGTGTGTGTGTGTGTGTTCTGGTATAGGTTCCGCCCCCCGTGGCGCAATCACCTCATATGGCACATTTTTGGAACCGGGTTGACCAGGGGAAGGTTTTAAGCCCAATTATGAGATGATCCGATCACTTTTTTTTTTTTTAGCAGCCTATTAGCGATAATTGTGAAAAAAAAGTGGGTTGCGAGAATTGAGGAAACCTTGATGTAGGGTGATGGGTAATGGGTGAGTGAATGGGTGGGGTGATGGGTAATGGGTGTGGGGTGATGGGTGAGTGAATGGGTGGGGGGTGATGGGTTGGGGGTGATGGGTGATGGGTGAGGGAATAGGTGGGGGGTGATGGGTAATGGGTGAGTGAATGGGTGGGGGTAATACATACATTTCTACATCCATGATTTCAGGAAAGTTAGAAGGGGCTATCTGGAGAGTCCGTGTTTGGGCGAAGCCCACCAACACAGGTGGTGGGCCGAAGGCCCACCACCAATAGCCCTCCGCAGGAGCTAGCCAAAAAGTCCGCCCGGAGGGCGGCTTTGCGGCTAGTGTTATAATAATTATCATTATTATAAATATAATTATTAAAAACATTTATTATGTGACTAAGCGGTTTCAGACAAGATTGAGAGCTGGTAGCATTAACGCACAGCAATGTTACATAGTGCTGGAAAAAAAGTTAATCAAAGAAAAAACTTTGAGAAAGGGCAGGTGAGCATGAAAAGGGGAGGTAAAAGAGGCTAAACAACAGCTAAATCTGAAATAGGCAGCTCTTAATCCCCATCTTTCCTTGCTATAAAAAAATTGCATGTTTTCGAGCCATAAAATTACAAAAAGTAACTGAATATACCAAATTAGTTAGTGGACGAGGATACTAAACAAGTCATATCTATTAAATATTGCTTATGTTTACTAAATATCGTCTAATGTTAGCCAAATTATACAATGGAAATTACGTTCTGGGCCTCACAGGGTTAAAGGTATATTTTGAGTTACATTTGGACGTGAGGGCTGAGTTATAGCAGTGCGAGGGAAGGAGGGAGTAGGGAGTGGTGGGATATGACTCTGTGATGAGGCAGGTAAGGACAACGAGAAGTGGGAATACAAGATGCAGGTTGGCAATAAGATGGATGAGGGGAATGAAGGCTGAGCAGGATGGTGCCAATGCCTGGAGGAAATAACCAAACAAATAAGTGGAAATAAGTATACGGATTGAGAGGCGATGCGAAGGACGGCGCGGATGCAGAATGTGGGTGATGAGGGAAAGCAGGATGCAGATGGATGGATGGATGTTATATAAGGATGACGGTGGAATAGGGGAGCTGAAAAGATGAAGGTAGTTATATAGTTGAGCAACAAACGCAGTGGAAGAAGTCACCAGTTGATGAATGAAAAGAACGAAAGGTGAATGTGTTGAGATGGACGAGTGGGGAAAGCTTTGAGTGAAGAGAGAAGGTTCGGGGAGAGCTTGGTGGGGGGGGGGGGCTGCGAGGTGACGGGGCAAGGAAGGTGAAGGGAGGGTGTGGAGAAATTGTGTCCCGTGAAACTGCTTTAGTAGGTTTGGCTTGAAAGGCTAATTTTGGAGAAACGTTTGCAGACATGTGTATTGACATGTGCATTCACTGAATGCACATGTGTCTTCAGATATTTTTTTAAATTCTCGTTACCACTTGAGAACACGACACACTGAACAGCTTTTGTAAGCTACATAGTATAATCTCTCCTCTCTCTCTCTCTCTCTCTCTCTCTCTCTCTCTCTCTCTCTCTCTCTCCCCTCCTCTTCTCTCCCCTCTCTCTCTCTCTCTCCTCTCTCTCTCTTCTCTCTTCTCTCTTCTCTCTCTCTCTCTCTCTCTCTTCTTTTTCTATTTTTTCTTGTGTGTATGTGTCCTTCATTGTGTCCTTAATCACGTGGTAGACACGTGATCTCCAGCTATTATTTTCTCAGAAGGAGATAAGAGCTAATAAAGACTAATATTTAGGTGAGGCTGGAACCTTGCTGACCACACACCCCATTGCATCTCCTAAGTGAAGGGAGACAGTAACTAGCCGCTCACCAGCGAAAAAAACATATATAATTAAGCGAGCTTTGAACCTAGATTTGCTAATTAATAGGCCAGAACATTACTGTTGCATTACACAAGAAATATGTTTGTGTGTGTGGAGGGGGTTGGCCAGTCAGACCACCCAAGGTTGGGCTTTCACCCAACATCTATTAGCCCGTCAAAAGTCTTTCGCGTGTGGCCTTGAGATCGACCGACGACGAAACTGCATATTTTTCTGTCAGGCTTGTTTCTCCATCGGGCAAGACGCGACATGGATGCACCCCATGATCCAGGCAGGCAATCAGACGCGGCCTGCAAGGGATGCTTTGACGTGGAAATCACCAGCAGGCGGCGGCGGTCTTCTACGAGTGACTGATGCGATAGCCTACATCAGGATTAAGGAACATAGTAATGGCACCTTCTTTTGTGTGTGTGTGTAGGTCTGTGCATGCCCCGTTACCTTCCTTACATTTACTCTTTCTTTTCCGGTGCTTAAATGAACACTGCTTCACACATTCATTTCCTCACCCACAGACCTTTATTTTTCTTTCTTCTTTTTGCTTTCAACTCTTTTCCTCGCCGAAGACCGCGCCAAACCATCCTCACCCCGCGCTGACCCTTCCTCATTCACAGCCTCCCCGCCCTTCCATTAACTATAACCGCTCCTCCATTATTGTTTTTCTCCTTACAAACACTATCTGTTACCACCTCCATCACCACCTCCACTCCTACTACCACTGCAATTACTACTACCTACTGTTACTTCTACCACTACCAGTACTACTACTAATACTATAGCTGCTAACTACTACACCTACTTCTACTACTCCTACTACTACTACTACTACTACTACTACAACAACAACTATTACTACTACCACTCCTACTATTACTCCAACTACTACTATAGTACAGCCAAAGACTACTCTACTGGACTTGCTACTCATTTTGGGCTATTTCCAGTGGAGGCCAGTTTTAAGATTCCTGCCATTTTCGAACATCACTCCCTTTTCCCTTCCTATGGTTTATCAGTATATATGATATACCGTTATCTTCGTAAATGTTTGTTCTATAATATTATCAAATAAAAAACAGTAAAATGCAATAAAGAAATGCCATTATGAGAGAGTTAAGAAATATGCATGAACTTAATACTCACTTGAACTCATCGCCATTTAATATTTTGCGAGAAAACATTTTAGATGCTAGCGATAAAAAGAAGCGGATTTTCATTAGCTTTCCATTGCTATATTTCGTTTTCTGATAAATGAATCATAACCATGCATAAATTAGCGTTAACTAAAAAAATAACATCATCTATCGGGATAATTACCCGATGGATGATGTTATTTATTTAGTTAACGCTAATTTATGCATGGTTCTACTTCATTTATCAGAAAATTAAATATAGCAATGGAAAACTAATTAAATTCCGCTTCTATTGATATGTTGCATGTAAAAAGTCTTCATGCAAAATATCAAATTGCGATGAGTTTAAGTGAATAGTTCATGCATATTTCTTCAGTCTCATAATGGAATTTCTTTAGCGTATTTTACAGTTTTTTATTTGATAATATTATAGAACAAACATTCACGAAGATAGCAGTGTATCATTTATACTGATATGTCATAGTCTACTGTATTCATGGAACACTTTTTTACTTGCCGATACGATTGATGATGTTATTTTTTTAGTTAACGCTAATTTAGGCATGGTGGTAATTCATTTATCAGAAAACGAAATATATCAATGGAAAGCTAATGAAAATCCGCTTCTTTCTATTGCTAGCATCTAAAATGTTTTCTCGCAAAATATTAAATGGCGAAGAGTTTAAGTATATATTGAGGTCATGCATATTTCTTCACTCTGTCATAATGGCATTTCTTTAGTGTATTTTACTGTTTTTTATTTGATAATATCATAGAACAAACAGTTACAAAGATAACGGTATATCATATATACTGATAAACCTTAGGAAGGGAAATAGGGGTGATGTTAAAAAATGGCAGGAATCGCAAAACTGGCCTCCACTGGTCATGGGCGGGTTGGCGCGGGGCACGAGTAGCAAGTCCAGTATAGAGTAGTCTTTGGTACAGCTGATAATCTCTCATATCATAAGAATTGTGCAAATTATGACTAAAGCATGAAATTTCTACCAGTGTTAGTACATGCCATAAGCTTCATTTTCAGATCGGGAGGTAAGGCAGATTTGACCTCTGAGGACCGTGAGAGGTCAATGACCTCAAAGTATCAAACTATTGATGTTTGGCGTCATTGGTTAATGGTAAACATGTTTATGTTGTACAAACCATGCATTTGTGTTCCAATAAAAGTGTCTACATATTCCACACAGCGTTGGTAATTATTTACAGGTGTCTAGCTTTGACCTCTGAGGACAGTGAGAGGTCAATTACCTCAACATATCAAATATTGATGCCAATGAATGTAAACTGTGGTGGCTGGTACTAACACAATTGTTGTACTTGTGTGTTGCAGGATTCCCTGCCTGATGATCGAAGCCAAGATACAAGCATCCCAGACCTGATCGTCACTATGGCAAAGCGTCATATCCTCATAGACCCAGCCCAGCCCTCTACGTCCAAGCAATCAAGACCACCCCCAAAAACTAACTGGGAGCTTTGTATTCTTTGCCAAGCAGAGACAGATGAACCTTTGCAGTGCCTACTAAGATCAACCATGAAACCGAGTGGTAGTGGCTTTGCATCATTGACAGAAGACCTCCTCCAGTTCAAGGGACTTCGGCACATGCCAATGGAACTCAACGTGAACAGACTGGATGATGGCAATGGCGTAGAAGCTACCTTGAGGACACACAGTGCTCAGTGGCACAAGAAATGTCGTTTAAAGTTTAACAAAAAAATGTTTGACCAGCAGAGCAGAGCAGAATCAGCTTCAGGACAGCAATCTAGTACCGGTACTCCAACCGTGCACACACGATCAGCAGCTGCCCACAGGCTTCCACAGTCAACCGAGCCTATCTGTTTCTTCTGCAATAAGCCAGCTGGCACTGCAGACTTGCACGAAGCAGCTACAAAGGAAATTGACAAGAACGTTCGGAGATGTGCCACTGAATTGGGGGACACTGAACTGCTGGCCAAGCTGTCTGCAGGAGACATGATTGCCATCGAGGCAAAATACCATCGCAACTGTCTCCGTGCATTATACAACAAAATCAGACCAGCCGCACTCAAGGACGAGGATGCGGATCGTCTGCATGGCATAGCCTTTGCTGAGCTGGTGGTATTCATGGAGGACATGCATGCAGATGAGGACAATGCCCCTGTATTTAAACTCTCAGACGTGGCTAACCTCTACAAGACGAGACTGGAGCAGCTGGGTGCCACGGTAACCAACAGAATACACACAACCAGACTGAAGGACAGACTTCTTTCTGTGCTTCCTGATCTGAGAGCCCATTCTCAGGGCCGAGACACACTTCTCTTGTTTGAGAAAGATATAGGTCCCGCCCTGAAGAAGGCCTGTGATCATGACAGTGATGCCATGCACCTAGTAAGAGCAGCACAGGTAGTACGTAGAAAAATGTTTCAGACCAGGTTCACCTTTGACGGTGCGTTCCACGCTGACTGCCAGAAAGATTCTGTGACACCATCCCTCCTTGCTCTGGTGAACATGATCCTCGATGGGGCGAACATCAAGCACCAGACTAAGTTGGCCAACACAAGCACCGCAACTGCTGCTCTTACAGTATCGCAGCTACTGGTGTTCAACAGTGTAAACCATGCACGCAGTGTGGAGTCAACCTCAGTGCGCCACAGCCGCGAGAGAGAAACCCCACTCGCCTGCTTCTACATGTGGCAGATGCTGTGCAGAAGGGGATCAGAAAGGTGGCCATACGCACTGTGGATACTGATGTTGTGGTATTGGCTGTGGCTTCATTCAACAACATCAATCCTGACGAGCTGTGGATAGCTCTTGGTACTGGATCCAGCTTCCGGTACATAGCTGTTCACCAACTGGCTGCCGCCATGAACCCAAGACAATGTGCTACTCTCCCCATCTTCCATGCCCTCACAGGGTGCGACACTGTGTCTTCTTTCGCTGGCAGAGGGAAGAAGACTGCCTGGGAGACTTGGAAAGTGTTCCCACAGGTGACTGATGCCTTTGAAGAACTCTTACGCATGCCAAGTGATGTGAGTGAGGAGTCAATGTCACTGCTGGAGCGCTTCGTTGTGCTGATGTATGACCGCACCAGTGACACCATGGAAGTGAACGATGCTAGGAAACAGTTCTTCGCGCACAAGTCTAGGGCTCTAGAAAACATTCCCCCAACGCAGGCAGCACTCTAGCAGCACATCAAGCGTGCATCTCTCCAGGGCAACTGCTGGAACCAAACTCTGGGCCTGAATCCAGAGTTACCAATCCCATCTGACTGGGGCTGGACAAAGGAAGCCTCTGGGTGGCAACCTCTTTGGACGACACTGCCAGAGGCATCAAAATCTTGCCACGAACTGATCCACTGCGGCTGCAAGAAGGGATGTACCGGCCGCTGCACTCAAGTGTACTGCATTATGTGCATGTTCGGGAGACTGTTAGGTGCAATCAGACACCTTTATATTTATGCGTCTATATGGATAATGTGTGTGTATTACATTTACCGGTATGTATTATAGATGTGTCTGAGGTAACTGACCTCACTGTACTTTAAGCTTATAGACTATGTTCAGTGCACATTGAAAATTAATGTTGCACAGATGATCTTACAACACGATTTCATGCAAGCTGTTCTGGACACCACAACAACCTAAATGTATATTTCAATAAATTTGTTTTCTGAGGTCACTGACCTCATTTAAAGCACTTGTTCAGTCATGGTTGCATCCTGTGATTATGTATAAATAGGCTCTCCAGAAGATAAAGGGACCAACACATGGCAACATACCTTTTTAATGATTCCTAAAACAGACAAACTGCACCAGAATCTTGAAAAAATGACAATTTCAATGTAATTGAGGTCATTGACCTCTCACTATCCTCAAAGGTCAAATCTGACTTACCTCCCGATCTGAAAATGGACCTTATGGTATGTACTAACACTGGTAAAAATTTCATGCTTTAGTCATAATTTGCACAATTGTTATGATTATCTGCTGCACTACTACTACTACTACTACTACTACTACTACTACTACTACTACTACTCAATCAATCAATCATTGGGGGCATACGCCGGGGGGCGCGTCGCCTCGCCCACCCTACGACGCCACTCCCGGGGGTCACCACGCGAGTTCCCATGCAGGCTCCTTTCCCATACCAAGCAGCTCTCGACAAGAAACATCAACTTGCCCCAGCCACGAGCCTTGTGGGCGCCCCCTTGGCCTCCTCCACGCCGGATTGTCTCTTACAGATACAACCCGATGGGAAGGATCGGTTTCAGGGTAGCGTGCCACATGCCCATATAGCCGAAGTTGGCGCTGACGGACTATGCAGGTAATAGGCCTCGATTCAGTCTCACGGTGCAATCGCTGATTTGACACGTAATCATCCCAGCGATACCCCATGATTCTGCGAAGACACTTATTACCAAAGGCATTGATTCGTCTCTTCAAGTCACTATTTAGTGTCCATGTCTCACAACCATAGAGTAAGACAGGGATCACAAGCGATTTGAAGATCCGGATCTTTGTCCTCCTGCACAGGTACCGACAACGCCAAATACTCCCGCTGAGCGAGTCCATAACACCGTGGGCTATGCCAATCCGCTGTAAGACTTCTTGACGTGACCCGCCGTCATTATGGACTGCGCTACCAAGGTATGTAAAACTTTCCAAGACCTCAATGTCCTCGCCACACGCATGAACAGACTGTACTGCTTCATCTAGTAAGTCTCCAAACACCTGGACCTTGGTTTTGAGCCAGGAGACCTCAAGTCCCAAAGGCTTTGCCTCCTCGTGCAGCGCCTCGAGAGCCATCACCAGGACCTCTAGCGACTCAGCAAAGATTACTGCATCATCGGCAAAAACAAGATCAGTGATCTTGGTGTTGCCAACGGATGCTCCACAATCACTTTGATCTACAACCTTGTCCAATACCCAGTCCATACAAGCGTTGAAAAGTGATTGGGCAAGGACGCACCCTTGCCTCACTCCTGTATTCACAGGAAAGAAGCTGGATACACCTGCCCCACACTTCACAGCACTCTCAGTCCCAGAATACAGACCAGTTATCAAACCAATAGTCCTTGCAGGAATCCCTCGAAGTCGCAGAAGATCCCAGAGTGACTCACGATGCACTGAGTCGAACGCCTTCTTGAGATCAACATAGGCTGCAAGCATCCCCTTTCGAAACTCACGTCGGCGTTCCACCAGGACACGAAGCGCTAGGATACGGTCCATTGTTGACTAACCAGGCGTAAACCCAGACTGCTGAGGTCTCTGATGCTTCACCAGATGGCTGCGAATCCGTGTCAGCAATAGATGGGCAAGCACCTTGCCTGGTACGCTGAGCAGTGTAATACCACGGTAATTGTTGCAGTCCTGACGGTCCCCTTTCCCTTTCCAGATAGGGACGACCAGCCCCCTTTTCCAGTCAGGAGGAATGGTACCTGATTGCCACACGGCAGTCAGGACAGCATGCAACCCGTGGATCATGGCCTCACCCCCAGCTTTGAGGAGCTCCGCACTGATATTACAAACACCAGCTGCCTTTCCACCCCTCAACTTTGCTACAGCCTCTCTGACTTCGTCAAGAGAGGGTGCGCTTTCGTCAATGGGTGGATCGGCATCCACTGCCTGTAACCCAGTGGTGTGAAGCTGCTCAGTTGGAGGGTCCACCGTGAACAACTGCCCAAAGTACTCAGCCCAACGAGCCACTATACAGTACTACTATACTAGTACTACTACTACTATACACTAAATCAAATAAGACCAGTGTTATGGATACCTGGTGAGAGAGAGAAAAAAAGGGGAAATAATTAATTGTATCCTGTGTTTCCACGGGTTGAAATGAAAAAAAAAGACAGTAAAGAAATGACATGATAAATTATACGCTCACACCCATTCTTGGTCTGGCCTCACCCGCCCACACGCCTTGACCCCCCCCCCCCCCCCCCCCCCCCCCCTCCCCCCCCCCCCCCCCATGTCCCTCTCTTTATCTCTCCCTGCGACTACCCACCCACCCACATGCACATAGTCAAACGCGACCACCTTTCCACACGTCTTCACACCTTTCACACGCCCTCACCTCGCTCTCTCACACACACACACACACACACACACACACACACACACACACACACACACACACACACACACACACACACACACACACACCTGCACTTGCCACAATATTGACTGAACCTCACTGTCACGCGCTGCCAAGAGGGACCCGCAAAGGAGCCTCTCATCCCACTCACCTCCCTCTCCCTTTCCCCTCCCCTCTCCGTCCCCTTTCTATCCCACTCACGCTTTTCACTGCCCTCTCCGTCCCCTTTCTATCCCACTCACTCTTTTCACTCCCCTCTCCGTCCCCTCCCTATCCCACTCACGCTTTTCACTGCCCTCTCCGTTTTCATCTTTTCGGCTTTCACTCATTTACCGTAAATTCATCCCGTTTTCTTGCATTCTTTTCCTTCGTCCATCCAATACTTTCTTCCGCCATTCCTGTTACCTTCTTTCTTCCTCTCCTTCTCCGTCTCTTACCTCTCCTCTTCCCATTTATATCTCTATCTTTTTCCAGGACTTTTATTTCACTCCTCCTTCTGTCTCCTTTCCATCCACGTTCTTTTCCCTTCCTCCTCTCCTCCAGTACCTCTCTTCCCCCCCAGCACTCTTCACCTTTTCCCTTCCAGTCTTGTCTCCGTTCCTTGGCCTCCTCCACCTTCACTGCATTTACCTTTACTCTGCAATTTTTTTTCTCTCTCTCTCTCTCTCTCTCTCTCTCTCTCTCTCTCTCTCTCTCTCTCTCTCTCTCTCTCTCTCTCTCTCTCTCTCTCTCTCTCTCTCTCTCTCTCTCTCGCTCTCTCTCTCTCTTCATTTCCTTCCTGAATCACCTCTTTTCTGATTAAAATTTTCCTTGATTGTATAAAAATAATGTATGCTATGTTTCCCTTCGTTAGTAGTACAGTTCTCGCTATCAGGAATGTTTCGGTGTTACTTCTTCTTATATAGTTTGATTAGTTTGATTATGCGTACGTCATGCCATGTCTTCCTCTTAGCATCAGTTTTCTTGATAGGATCTTTTCTTATCTTTCTCTTCCCAAACGGAGCACTGGGAAAAGAAAGAAAAAGTTGTCTTACCTCGGATTCTTTATTTCATTATTCTAAAGTGAACGTGGTATGAGGGGAAATGTCGAGTCTTGAGAGAATCGACTTCAGAAAAAATGTTGTAATGATAATTAGCTGCCTCAAATCAACCATGGAAGTATTAAGGTAGTGTGATGAATGACCGTGGTAATGGGAGTGTGATGGGGGGGAGGCAGTGGTAATGGTAGTGTTATGGGGGCAGTGGTATAGTATTGTGATGGGGCAATGGTAATGGTAGTGTGATGGGGCAGTGGTAATGGTAGTGTGATGGGGCAGTGGTAATGGTAGTGTGATGGGGCAGTGGTAATGGTAGTGTGATGGGGCAGTGGTAATGGTAGTGTGATGGGGCAGTGGTAATGGTAGTGTGATGGGGCAGTGGTAATGGTAGTGTGATGGGGCAGTGGTATAGTATTGTGATGGGGGGCAATGGTAATGGTAGTATTAGGGAAGTGTGATGGTACCCTTTCTACCATCCAAGAGTACAGATAACATCAGACTTTTCTCGTATTTTCATAACCTTTCTTTCTAAATATTTAGCCGAGGAAGCTGACAAGTGTAATTGCTTATCCCCCCCCCCCTCTCTCTCTCTCTCTCTCTCTCTCTCTCGCTCTCGCTCTCGCTCTCGCTCTCGCTCTCGCTCTCTCTCTCTCCTCTCCTCTCTCTCTCTCTCTCTCTCTCTCTCTCTCTCTCTCTCTCTCTCTCTCTCTCTCTCTCTCTCTCTCTCTCTCTCTCTCTCTAAGCTTCAGTTTGTCGATGTGAGAATAAGCGAACCAGGGAAAACTTTGCTGAGCAGACCGCAATTCATATATGACTCAGAATATTGGAATTAAGTTTAATTACGTGAAGTAGCAGAATATTGCTAGCGTTATATCAATGCCAGAAAATAAATAAATCTTGTTAGTAATATAGATATATTTAGCAGAAGAGTCCACGTAATCATCCACTACCTGTATGTGTATTAGGTATGTCTGTACTCACATGGTCTCTCGTGCGCATACAATATATTCCCTGCTCACAAAAACAAAGCAATGCGGGAAATACAAATCATATATCAATATTAATGTGACAAGTTCCTGTCAAATCCAGTGTTTCTATAAGCGGTTTGTGGGGTCTGTAAAGAAAAAAAAAGTTGACACACGTATGACTGTGTGCGATAGACAGTGGACTTGAACCCTTTGAAGATTGAAAAACACAGAAGAATTCACATGTAAATGAAGAAGCGCAGTAAAAGGGTGAGTCACATGTTAGTTTTGGAATTGGATTGTCTCGCAACACGACGGTGAAGATTGATGAGCAGGCGACGGAAATAAAGTAATTATTGATTCTCAGTCAAGGGAAAAGTGTGGAGGCGTGGAGGCTAAGGTGCTAACTTGTGGTGGTCCGTCAGTCAGTCAAGATGCATTTAGGAATAAAGAGTGGATGCGGATGAATGTAAAGCTAATTGTCAGAAAAAAACTTTACACACAGGTTGATAAATCTATGTGTATGAGGCTTATTGAAAACCACACACACTTGCATTACAGTATCAAATTTAAGCTGCGGTTTTGTATTGTATTTTTGTATTACGAGCGCTGGAAAGGGCAATATGAACATGACTAAAAGGAACAAAAATTCATACGCCAAGGGATAACGCTGCAAACCTATCAGTTATTGACCCTAATGACTATCTTGATGGAAGCTGTATTTTCCTTTTTTCTTTTTGTTTTGCAGCATGAGGGACTGGCCAAAATAAAAAAATAAAATTATAAAAAGCCTGCCAGACCCCATATAAAACAGACAGTAAGAGATTGCAGAATGGGGTTGGGCCAATCTAATTCGGGAGGTGACACTCCTCTCTTCAAAAAAAGTATAAGTCGTAGGTAGGAGGAAAAATATAAACAGATAAGAGTTCCAGAGTTTACCAATGAAAGTGAAACACTTTATTCTTGTACAGTTGGACGTTAGTGAAGGACGTTGAAAAATGCAGGGCAGTGTCATCAGCGTATACAAGAGTGAAGAGGACATTGAGTTAGACTTAGAAAATTATTAATGAATAATAGAAAGGTGGGTGATAGGACAGTACCTGAGGAACACCACTATTTATAGACATAGGAGAAGAACAGTGACTGTCTACAGTAGCTGCAATAGAACGGTTCGAAAGGGAACTGGAGATGAAGGTGCAGAGAGAAGGATAGAAACCGAAAGAGGGTTGTTTGAAAATTATAGATTTGTGCCAGACTATCAAAAGCCTTTGGTATGTCAAGGGCAACAGCAAAAGTTCCACCGAAACCCCTAAAAGCAGTATTCATAATATGTAACACACACCATGACCAGCCCCGAAAAAAGAGGGTTTATAGCAGTGGTTCTTAACCTGGGGTACCTGTACCATCAGGGGGTACGAAACCTTACACCTGGGGGTACGAGACATGCTGACTAATAATTCAATATCATATTTATAAGGAGGCTGGAATTATATATTTATAATTATGTTGAATGTCAATAATTGTCTTAACCACCTGGAGTCCAACCGTTCATTAAGTCATACTTTTTTACCGTTTCGTATATCAAGTTCTATACACGTGTGATACGTGTTCATGCGTCTGTTGGCTATTGCCATTTGGGTTGCCATTTGGTATTTTTCATTACCAAATTAGGGTAAATTTGGTAACGAAAAATCCATCTGGTAATGAATCACATGATTTGGTATTAAACTAAAATGTGGTAATCAAAATAACGAAATTTGGTACAGATCAGAAAACACTCTTATTCATTTCCCCTCAAAAATATTGCTTGATGTGCTGAGCTATAGTTGTTTGTGTCCCGCACTGAAAAGTGCATATACGGTCACGGGTAAGGACAGGAACAGGACTTATCAAGTACAAGTACGCGTCGCAGACACGTCCCCGACACCCGTTTGGCGGCCAGTTGGCTGAGCTCTTGACTGTGAATTTGTCACATGTCCAAGAGGAAAGGTTATTATGAATTCGGTCGTATGTACCCAGAGCTGGGCACTAAATACATTAAATGGATTTAAGTACTAAATACTAAATACATGGGAAAAATGTATCTAAATACCAAATACTAAATACATTTTACGAATGTATTTAAATGCTAAATACTAAATATATCATTTGTAATTGAATACATTTGTAAATACATTTTAAATATACACAAATTTTAACATGTATTTAGTAATTCATGATTAACAATATAAAATGCTTGATAAATGATAAAGGATACTTTCCTATTATATATTTAATGAATTGATTGATTAACTTGAGTAATTAAGATTATTAATTGAGATTATTGTGTAATTGACTGATACAAAAGTATTTACATTTTTATATTATGAGTACTATTAAAATATAATGTATTTAAATACTCATAAAAGTATTTAAATACTGTATTTAAATACGTGAAAACCAATGCATTTATAAATACAGTTCTAAATACACAAATGTATTTAAATAGGCATTTAAATAGAAATGTATTTAAATACTGCCCAGCTCTGTATGTACCAAACAGTACCATGCTGACCATTACTCCTTACTCTAATTGTACTTTTTTCTGACCGGGGGTACAAGACAAATTTTTGAGATCTCAAAGGGTACGAGCACTAAAAACGGTTAAGAACCACTGGCTTATAGTGAGGTTACTGAGATGGCACAATGTAACCGTCCTCGCCACGTATGACACTCTGCAAAGAATGGATTTTGAGCGAGCGGTAAAATGTAAATAAGAAGTAAGAAACAAATGGAAATTTGAAGAGTAAGAGTGAGTCAAGTCAGGAGGTCAAATGGAATGAATGTGCGAGAAATCGATCTGTTTTAGTGACGCAAGGAAAGAACTCATGAATTACAGAAGAGAGTGGAAGGAATATTTGGCATGCGTGACAGGTCAACGCCCACCTTGACCTTGTACGGTTCAGGCGATGATTCTTACCTGCATATTAATTTCGTGACCTTCCATCCTCAGGTTTATGAACAGTGTGATTTTCAAACAAAAACAATCATCCGTTATCGCGGGTAAACCAGTTGTTATTCGTCTTTGAAAGTAACGTGAAAATACATCGATGCAGCTTAACATCAAGGAATAATAAAGTTACGGTGAAATTATTTGAAGAACTTTGATAGCAGATACAGTCAAAATTAAGTACAAGGGGATTGTACCATTTATCAATGGTTTGACATCCTTAGATAAAGATAAGTTCCCAAAAGTCACATTGTAAAAGAGTAGGAATTCCAGCGTATTACTACTGTTATCTATAAAAATGCAAGAAAACTTTTAGAACACTATGATGAGTTGATCTTTTTAACACTAAAGTGAATCTTAGCACTCGTGTAATGATTAGTTTTTCTCTGGGGAGGGAGATTGAGCTGTATGTATGAGAAGAGTGAGGCCTGAGTACTGGTCGCTGTAGGGGTAAAAAACTGTCTTTTACTCGTACTGTAGAACGGAGTATCTTTTTTTTAACTTGAAGTGATACCTTTGCGTCAGAATGAACTTCAATGAAGTATCTCATATAGGTTAGGTGCGTGTCATATAGCCTAGCGTGAACCAAACCATTATTACAAACATGTAGGAGGAGGATGTTAGGGAATGTCCCACAAGTATGACCAAGACAATGTATACTAGTGGACGGGAGACTGAATTATGGCGTCCAAATGCGTTCACCAGCCCGTTATCCCAGACCTGTTTCTCTTTTCCACTCTTTTCGCCCACCAGCTGCGGGATTCCTATATACTCTTCGGCCACTCGACGATTGGTGAAAGATTTTGGCACCTGGCGGGATTCGAACTCGGTACACCGAGCCTGCCACTTTCAGGCCCTAACCCCTCGGCCACCGCCTCCCTGTTGCTGCTTGTTCTCCTCCATTATTACATCGCCAGGACTTTAGGCTTTCCACACCTACTTGATTTATCACTTCCGTTCCGATCACCTCTCGATTGGTGCTGAATTTGATGGATACGTCCCGCCCCCTTTACTTGACATATAGTACGCCTGTAGGATCTATCTGTGTCTGTCTTTATAATATATATATATATATATATATATATATATATATATATATATATATACTTCTTTTTCTCTCTCTCTGTCTCTCTCTGTGTCTCTCTCTGTGTCTCTCTCTCTCTGTGTCTCTGTGTCTCTGTCTCTCTCTCTCTCTCTCTCTCTCTCTCTCTCTCTCTCTCTCTCTCTCTCTCTCTCTCTCTCTCTCTCTCTCTCTCTCTCTCTCTCTCTCTCTCTCTCATGTCAGTTATGCGAGTGTTAAGGCTGCTTTCAAAATTATTCATGACAGCATTCTGAAGAAAGCAAGCTTCAAGCAGCCTCGTAAACCCTGCAGTTCTGGAGGATCCTCCAACGAGTACTAACGAGGATGTGGTCGATCTCCTTAGCTACCCCTCCGGCATTACTATACCATGTCCAACGGTGCAGCTCTGGTCTCTGATACCAAGAACCTGCAATTCTCAACTTTCTGGACCTTGCAAAGTTCAGAAGCAGAGAACTGTTGGTGTTTCTGGTACCGGAGCCATGGGGACCAACACATAACTCGTAGCCATCTCTCACAGACAGCCATAAAAGTTTTTACAAGACAGCTATAAAAGCAAGACTAGAAATTGACGTCCTCTTCTCGTATAAAAATAACTTCTGGACACTAAAACTTTAAACAAATAGTTGTAACATAAGTAAGAAAAATAGTCAGCATCGGGCACGTCATGCTGGAAGCTGCTGTTGTGGCTTGAGTGAAGCAGCAGAAAAAACAGTGGCAGTGATTTTGTCTCGTCATTTTGAGTGCTGCCTGAGCGGCCAGTGTAATGTGTGAACCATGACCAAACAAACCCTTGACACAATAATATATATTCTTGTTAACGTTGCGCTCATCGCTTCATTACCCGAGGCACTCAAGAACAGCAAACCAGATTGTGTCTGAAACTGTTCTCCCTCTGTACCACAAGAAAGATCTTTGAAATTGAACAGTGTGCGTTCTTTTAAGGATGCTCAATAAAAAATGCTCATGGCCACGGGCAACCAAGTAACCTAGTGCTGCCTTAATGCTCTGGAAATTTGACCAAAGAAGAAGAATACTCATAAGAATTCCCAATCATTGCCGTCTCCTGTAAGGAAGCCTTGAACGTGCAGATATTGATTCCAGCGTTTTTCCCATGATTGGAACGCGTTATAGAAGTCAGGGATGTCTAGAACGCGTACCGAAGCAGAGGGTTTTTTGAAATTACAGTTTGTGACATGGAGGCATACATTTCATTCGCTTTTTTTAATCCTAAAGTTCGAAAATCTTTGTTCAATCCAATGTTTCCGTATTACCCAAGATAGAGATGGCTCACAGAAAATATTACCTCCCGAGATATATCTTTTTTTTTTCTTCCGGGATCATGTCACACCTGTTCGGCAACTAGGCAAAATTATTCTACTGCTATTATAAGTCAGTCCTACCAATTCTAGTCTCGCGTGTTTTTGCAATTGACACACAAATATTCTGCTGTTGGTGTTCATCTCTCCCCCTGGTATACTCACTCGAGATAATAATATTGGCGTTAAAGCTCCAACCTTCACCGAAAATATTGCCTTTAGACAATACTAAATTTTCCTCCCGTATTTTCCAGAAACTGATAATAGTTTACTGCAACAACAACAGCAACAACAACAACAACAATAATTACAATAACAAAGGCAACGATAATACAAATACAAAAATGGATAATCATTATGGTAATTATAAATATAAAGATACTAATGATTGTGGACGTGGGAGCTTTTGCCTCTTGCATGTCACTCACGGGCTGTCACGACAAGGTCAGCCAGCTCCGAGGCGGTGGTAGTCACGCGTGCCTGCCCGTGACCGCTCGTGAACACCGGACCAGCAGATGATGGCCGTGTGCACTGTGTTGTTACGAGGTCGTTTACTCGTTCACGTTATTGCACATGCATATGAACATTCTACCCTCGTGGTATCAGGGCGAGTATTGTGTTATACGAACCTGTCTTGTCTCCAAATATCTGAGTAATCAAACAAGAACTGGCCGGATATTATTTTTTTTCCTCTCTTCTTCCCTGAATCACAGTGTGCGAGTGACCGGCGATTGTGACCTCATTTTGCAGCGATCATGGTCGTTTTGTTAACCATTGGAAGAGGCTTTAAAATGCTTGTTTATACCGTATTCTTTACATTTAAGTTAGCATGGGATTTCTGCTGTGCAAATACAACAGTTTGGGTTGTTTATGTGTAACACTATGTTTGTTTGTGCATATCCTATAGCAATCTCCCCCCCCCCTCTCTCTCTCTCTCTCTCTCTCTCTCTCTCTCTCTCTCTCTCTCTCTCTCTCTCTCTCTCTCTCTCTCTCTCTCTCTCTCTCTCCTCTCTCTCTCTCTCCTCTCTCTCTCTCTCTCTTCTCTCTCTCTCTCTTCATATATACCTATATATATATATATATATTATATATATATTCGTTTTTCTATTACACCAACAGACACTAAATTTATTACACACACACACACACACAACACACACACACACACACACACACACACACACGACCTTAGGTAGTACATGTGCCTCGCCCTCTTTTTCCTCCTGTTGGCCGCTACCTTGTTCTCCACAGCCACTAAGTAGGGTTTGCCACTTGTCCTGAACTCTGGCATCTGCTTATCGAAATTAGTGTGTGTTGCGTGCCCGTTTCTAATAGCGAGAATATTCCCTTATTTGGGTCTTTTTTTCTTTACTATATTTGTACTTTATGTATCGAACAGTATTTGGTTTAGTATCTTGGCGTGTTTTGCTTGGTTACTCACAGTCTAACCTAAAACTGTTAGACTGGGTTTACTGTGATCTGAACGTAATATTTTTAACATCTGAGCAATGATGTTTTTACGTTGCATTGGAAACAACCACTCGCTGCATTCAAATAGGCCTTCACTCCTGCATTGTGTTCCACAGGATTGCAGAAGGCAATCCTGTGTTCAACAAATTAGTGTCTGACGCCAGGTGGTGCAAATGACAGTTCAAGTCCAGCATTACAGAGTCTGGGAACAAAACACATCGGCCGATACTTACGCTCATGCCATATGCACATAACCTCTTACTGGCTCTGTTAAAGCCCCAAATCACTCATTATGAGCTATCAATCATTATGAGCCGAAAGGATGGATGGAAATCTAAGCTGCGGCATCTTCAAAATATGGCTTATCTGGTAAACAGGCAGGATGATTTTGACTTCAGTGGAGCCTTGATAATAAGGATTTATGACAGGGCTGTAATAGCATCAACTGCCGCCTAACTGTTGGTCTGAGATCGGTAATTCAACATTGTGAGTAAAATGCCAATGATATCCACACTAAACAACACCTCCATCTATAACTCCCACGTCCAGGCATACATGATGCATTGATGCCTTAATGCCCAGCGTGTTATTGGTCGCAACAAGCCATAGGAGCGTCGGAAACACCTTCACATTTATGTATATGAAATACGACATAGTTTGCATAGAGACCTTTCAGCTACACCAGCACACAACCTGTACAGGTGCGCGCCCCTGAGACCAAGACCAGCAGACAGGCCCCCAGGTGGTGCTCCACTCTGTCCAATTTGTTACCCAACTAACATACATTTATCATCCTGCCAGCAGAAAATATCCACCTCGACCACAGGGTCTGGTTATTATTGGGAGACAAAGTCAAAGATAAAATCTAAATACCTACATCTAATTTTCGGTGTTTGCTTGCTGTCAGGCGTTCACGACAGGTAAATATAATGTTAAGTTGATCCTTTTCTGCTCATATGTAATGTTTAGTCAAATTGATATCAGTTATCTTTGAATTGCTAATCAAAAATATTATGACAGCAGATCCCATAAAGTGTGAGGACTGAAACATTGGGGCAAAAAGTAATAATGAGACATTTATAACCGGTCAGGGATTTACGGCTTTGCGTGGCCGCCAGCGGGAGCCCAGGGGCGGGGCGGCTGGGGGACACGGCCTGGGACTCCTTGCCGGTGGTCCTTCGCTTTGTGCATGCAGCCTCAGCCTCAAAAGTGGTGTTTAGAGGTGACTCGATTGGCCTCACAAACGACAGCTCTTCCCTGTGCGCCTCTGTGACTGGCGGCTTCCGCTGGCTTCTTTTTCCCGTAATGAATCAATGCCAGCTTTTAAGAGAGTGTTGTGTCCAGTATTCAAGGTTGTCTAGAATGCCCTTAATGTATTGACTGGATTTAAAATATGATTCCACAACCTTAGTCTTTCTTGGTCCCCGAGAGAAATGTGAGTTTGTAACAAAACATTAAACTTCCCATGAGATCGTTGAAGAATTTCCCTGCCACTTTTTCCCCGATCTTTTGACGTTGGCGTTCTTCCAAGCGTGAGGAATGGCTTTGAATTGAGGTGGTCTGACGTATTTTCATCTTCTATTAAATAATGCAGAGTGCAAGATTCTCCTCAGAACCTGCCTCGCCGCGTCTTGTCTCTCACACTACGTATCCGTCACACGCCCCCATGCCCTGCCCCTGCCCCTGCCCCTGCCCTCACCCCTGTCCCTGCCCCTGTCCCTGCCCCTGTCCCTGCCCCTGCCCCCTGCCCCTACTCCTGCCCCTGCCTGTGACCCCTCCCTGCAGTGTCCTCTTGCCCCTCTCTCGCCGTGACCTGCGTGGCGTCATGCTGTTATCACTCACGCAGGCAATGGAGGAAACCCTTGAGTGCAGCTGTCCTGATGGTTGTCCCTCGCTGTGGTACAATCAAACCTTGACTCAACATTACATACCCAAAGTCTGCGATGGTATCTGCATATCGTCTAGTATTACCCTCAATATTAGAGTACTTCTTAGAGGTATCTCTGAGGTATCTTCTTAGAATATCTCTGAGGTTTATCAAAGAATTCATTACATGATCAAACATATAATTTCAAACGTTTAGGAACTTATCATATTTTTTACGAAGGATGACGGACGGGGAAGATTGGCATGATGGCGGGGAGGTGTTATTAAATAGCTTATTATTCTGCATCCTGAGGTAAAGGTCCGACAAGCTCACTCGCAACTTACGGGTTATAGTTTTATAATGATAGGTCCTGTCAAAAACAATACCGTGCCTGATAATGGGAGTAGAGTATTTTTTTTTTCTTTTTGTACTTATTTTGCCAGAGATACCAAGTTATGAAGACGTCGCGAGGCGTTCGGAAAGTAGTGACGAGGATGTACGTACTCGTCTGTCCCGCTGCATAATGATGGTTGGGACAGGCAATGGGGAGAGGAGTAAATGTGAAAGCAGTAACCATGATAGAGGAGGACCAACAGAACAAACTAGAGTAGTAAATTATTATTATTATAGGAAATGCTGCCTTGCGTTTATCTTGTTTAAATGTGACACGATTTGAGCCAAGATTCTTACGTTCTAAAGCAGTGCTCTTCAACCTTTGTTGATGTCGTCCACCCCTATTAGTGATTTGGTAACAGCTGTATACTACAATTTTTTTCTCTCTAAAATCTCACGGCTCTGACATTTTAAATCTAACTATATCATTCTACAAAATATATAGGTAGGAAAAGGCAGCTTCACTCTCATTTTAAACTTACAGCTTACATATTCTTCTGTATAATAACACATGCAGTCTAAAACTATAAAAATACAAGGAAAAGTTAAACATACCTTCGGAATTCCTCAGCAAATGTATTTTTCTTCATGAAACTAAAGTAAAATTGCACCTAATATGCGTTATATTTGGTAATCCAGAAAACGAAGCCTTTTCCTTCAAGAAACAAAAATCAGTGGCTTGGCTGCTGTTGCAATTTGTTGCAATATCAGCTTTAATCGAGGCATCAGACAATTTTCAAGTGCAACCCGCATAAGAGGATCCAAATTCAGAATGGCATTCCTTTTCTATGCCTTGATTAAAACTAAGCTTGAGAAACTTTGCTGACACAGACATGATGTTGGCATCTACACAAACATGGCTGTTGCCTCCTCAGCTTACTCCTTGTAGTCCTGACTATCAAGCAGGACAACCCAGCAATGCAATGCATAGGTTGGCCAAATGTTTGGAAAGCTGCTTTTTAAGAATAATCCACTGGAAGCTCCAATAGGGCATCAGAATGATCAGTTCCATCATCTGAGAATGGATGAAGCTTCCACATGCGGAAGGTCTAAGGTGGCTTGGAAATAGAAGTCAAGGTTTTTCTGCATCAAAGTCAGGTGTCTGGTAATCCAGGGGGACATTCGTACCTCCAGTGTCTGCTCTGCTGTCTGCATACCATGTTCCCAGCCACTGCCAGCCAGCCATATAGGTATCAAAGACTTCAAAAAAGAACTCCTCTTTTCTACATTGCTTTTAAATTTTTTCACCTCAGTTTGGATCCATTTATTTTCCCTATACTTGTAAAAATATCCCCTCCTTTGCCTAGTTTTATATCATAGGTTTATTTTCCCTTATCTATACCGACACGTGGGCATGATCTCGTCCACCCACTTGTCCACCCCAAGACAGCCGTCCACCCCTCACTCAGTCTCGTCCACCTTTAGGTGGACCGGCCACCCAGGTTGAATAGCACTGTTCTAAAGGATTCCACTATTGATAAAAAATATATTATAGACTAAAATTAACCGTATCAGCCTCTGCCGATGAAAGTCTAAGGTATTTACAGGTATTTTCATCCAAAAACAACCGATGAATAGATTCATACAAAACATTCTACTAAACGGTTCATTACCAGCATTGCAAAGCTAGGGTGTTATTGCAATGGGTGACTTGGACAGCCGTACGTAGATCAGTGGTTGAACACATAGGTAAATAATGTACTTGTAGATACGAAGAAAAAAAATCAGTAGCATGTCCATCATAATTTTATATTGGTTACCGCTGCCAGCAGTGAACGCATGGTCCTCCAGGGGCATGGTCCTCCAGGGGCATGCGGCACACGACAGCTGGTATCCCTGCCTGGCTGTTTGACCAATACATGGGTACGGAACCTGCGGAGACTTTAAGGAAGGTGAACTGTACTAACCCGAGTGCTACAGTTCGCCTTGTGTTCAGTAGTGATGGATGCCTATCAACTGCAGCTTGGTGAGCTTCCGAACTATATCCATTCCGAATCTATACCCAAGAAACTGTAGAAAATGAATAAATGAGTAACTAGATAAGTAATTAAATAATGCGTGGACATATAACAAGGAATTATTTTTCTTTTCTTTTCTTTAAGTATTGACCAAAAATAAATTCGTTTTCTAAGGAAAATTCCGAGTCTTTCCCCCATCCCTGCAACACCGGAGTCTTTCATATAAGCATCATATTCACACACGTAAACAAAACAGATTTCATATTCATCAGAAATATAACATAGAGTTTGGTGTTGCTCTTCATTGCTTCCCACTTCTGACAAAGAACTACGATACTATTTTTGTGTTTGTCAGACCAAAGACTACTCTATACAGTAGTCTTTGGTCAGACCCTCGTTTGAGTAATCCTCGTAGAATCTTCACACTTTTTCCTTTCTTAAGGCGCTATTACACGGGCACTTTTCTGCTCAGGGAGCAGCTGCTCACTGAGCAGATCTCACTGAGCTGCTCAACGAAACTATTACACGGTGATCTGTGTTTTGATGAGCAAAATGCATACAGACCTGAGTGCGGTTATGATACAAATGATCATAGCGCTTCCTAATAAGCGGTGCTTGTTGTAATGGAGATAGCTTTATTTTGCGCAAAAAAAAAAAAAAAAAAAAAAAAAAAAAAGTATACTTTGTGGGCAAAGTTAGGTTAGGTTTCATTACAACCTATAAGGTTAGGTTAGGTTGCATTAAAACCTTTAAGGTTAGGTTAGGTTTCATTAAAACCTTTAAGGTTAGGTTAAGTTTCATTAAAACCTATAAGGTTAGGTTAGGTTTCATTATTATAATTTTTTTTTTTTTTTTTTGGGGGGGGGTTGCGCAAAATAAAACTATCTCCATTAGAACAAGCACCTATTGTAGGCCAAGAAAAAATAGTTGGTGTCTCTGAAAACGACCGCGAAACTCTCGTCCATTATTACCAAAAGTTGTTTCATAGTCTATATGAAACCATAGTCGTTTCGTACACTCAGCGCAGAGTTGAACTTGACTACTAGAGTTACGAAATGACACCAGGTATGTACGAAAATACTCAAAATCAGTGTACGAAACTAACTACTTTCAATTCAATATACCTAATTAAGAAAGGTTTTTTGATTAGGCCAAAGGTTTTTGATTCATTTAAACTTCCTGTAATCCCCGAGAGTAGCTTCTATGGACCACTGTGGCCCGCGCCGTACCCGTGGCCGCGGCGGTACGGGGCTGACGCCGTTATAGTGGACGAGAACTAAGCGTTCGCTCTTTAGGTCAGACACACACACTCGAGGGCTAACACTGCACTCTTAGCCTCTCTCGCTTTACCATATACACCACACCTGTCACTACACACCTGTACGGCCTCACAACACACCTGTCGCCTGTGTATCACCGTAAATAAATTACTTGGAAGGTCAGGCTTCTTAGGTATTGAGGGTGTATGTTTTCTTTTTTAATGTTTTTTTTAACAAATAAAGGGCTACATATGTTCCATATTGTAGGATGTGCCTGAACTAAGTCAATCAGTAAGCTTTCCATCTCGTCTGTCCAGTCAGCAGGCATGTTGATGTCTTCTTGAGAGTTTTAGAAGAAAATGATCTTGCAATAAATAATATAGTCATCCACTAACTTCGGTCCTTTATAACAGAAAACGTTTTTGCTCACTCAAAATGACGAGCAAAAATAGCTTCGAAGTAGTTCCCTGTTTGCTCAACCAAACAGGCTTTCATTGAGCAAAATCCTCAAAACTGCTCACTGAGCACTGCTCACTGAGCAGAAAAGTGCCCGTGTAATAGCCGCTTTACTTTAGTCACTCCATGAAGTGCCCAAGACGTGCCTGAATCGAGGGAGTGTAGATCAGCACACTTTTCCCCTCGAAAATATCATGTGTCTTACGGGAAAAGAGATTATGTTGTCTCGTAAGAAAAGTCACTTTGAAACACCCTATGGAAAAGAATACACTCACAGAAAACATGTGATTCTAGAAAACATGTTTAAACGGGGGAATAAAAGTTGGTTACGGTTGCAGTTTGCCTTTAGGCCGGAATCTTTTCCACCTACACACTAGTATCTAAATAAAAGAAACGCGAATCCCTTATTCCTGATCCCATTGCGATAGAGAAAACAACGTTCTTTAAGGCAAGATTTATTATTATCCTTTTTCCATGTTCAGACGGAAGGAGAAATTAATGCTACCAACGCAGAATGGACCCATGGAGAGAGAGAGAGAGAGAGAGAGAGAGAGAGAGAGAGAGAGAGAGAGAGAGAGAGAGAGAGAGAGAGAGAGAGAGAGAGAGAGAGAGAGAGAGAGAGAACAAGACTGCAATAATTAGAGGTGTTAGGAGAAGAGCGAGTTCATTTCCTGCTTCGCACCGATACCAGCCCGTCGACTGTCATTCGTATCACCTTTAATTCCTATCATTTATTCCTTGGCTTTATTTCATTCCAGAGGCAAAGTATGGATCCTCGCCACAGATTACCAGTCAACCTCTCACCCCGTTTTTTGTTTGAAATTTAATGGTACAACAACAATTTTGCAAGATTTCACCAACATTTTTTCCTTTTTTTTTTTCTCTCTCTCTCTCTCTCTCTCTCTCTCTCTCTCTCTCTCTCTCTCTCTCTCTCTCTCTCTCTCTCTCTCTCTCTCTCTCTCTCTCTCTCTCTCTCTCTCTCTCTCTCTCTCTCTCTCTCTCTCTCTCTCTCTCTCTCTCTCTCTCTCTCTCTTTAATTAGTTTTGTTTATATTTCCAATTGCAACGTGTATCAACATTTTCTTTCTTCTTACTTCAGCAAAAAACAAAGTACAACTCAATATAATGTTATGGGCATTTCCGCTAAAGATCCGTAAGCTGCACCGTGAATGTCGACTACACAATGATAATCTTCCCTCGTATCAGTGATTATGGGAAAAAAAAAACCTACCATAAAATCGTGTCCTCTGATCCTACATCTGCCAGAAATGGATTTTGGTGAATGACTACCTGTAATGAGAGAGAGAGAGAGAGAGAGAGAGAGAGAGACGGGAAGATGAGTAGATCAATCTCACCTTCATTATCCATGTAGGAGGGAGAACAGATATAACCACCACCAAGCGAGCAGCGCGATGCGCGTCCCAATGCATCCTACACCTCCACCTCCATTTCAATCTACTGAGAGAGAGAGAAAGAAGAGACCACGACAGGCAGAGAGATGATGAGCCGCAATTGCTCCACCCTCCTTGTCCATCCATGATCAGAGGAGTAATCCTAGTATCATATTTTGATCGCACAATATGTCTCCCGTTCATGCCCCAGAACGACAATATGAACAATCCTAGTTGTCAGAATTTCCCTTAAGACTGGGTGATGTATTTGTTATGAGAACGACAAATCTGTAAGATGAGTAGGATGAGAGATTTTAGCTGTGTATTTTGTTAGAGAGAAAGAGAGGAGGATGAGAGAAAGACGTGAGAGAGAGAGAGAGAGAGAGAGATGAGTAGATGAGAGAGATGAGAGAGAGAGAGAGAGAGAGAGAGAGTAAGTGTACGTATATTGATGTTAGAATATAAATGTATCCAGAACATCATCTTAACCACCACCACCACCAACTACAACACCACCACCACCACCACCACCACCACCAATTCCTCCCACTCCACTCATCCCCCACCCACTCCACACCATCACCCGTC
Organism: Chionoecetes opilio; assembly: GCA_016584305.1. Taxonomy (NCBI): domain Eukaryota; kingdom Metazoa; phylum Arthropoda; class Malacostraca; order Decapoda; family Majidae; genus Chionoecetes; species Chionoecetes opilio. The sequence continues at coordinate 72,228 of JACEEZ010023897.1, read as the reverse complement.
GTCCCTCTCCATCCCTTCCACCACCTTCACCACCACCACCATTGCGTAAACACCGCACCACACTTTCCTTACGTGACATCGTATACACAAGAAATGACTTATGTGGATGAATGTACAAATGATAGATAGATAGACAGGTAAATATGGATCATTGCATACATTCATTAGATGCAAACTTTTAGTATCATTCTAATCCATCTATACATACAAAAACACATGGATGAATAATAAGTAAGTGAAGAAACATATAGATGAAAAGGGATAGATAAAAAACATTTAAATAGTTATGTAAAATCAAATATTTATCAATTAAATGTATTAGTTTGCTACTAAATACCTGTGATATTTAAGTTTCCTGAAGCGCCGCGAATTCAAACTCTAAGATTATTGCCAACATTACAACCTGTCACTTTTCCCTTCACACCCACAACAAAACCTGAAAGAGGAACCCCCACAAGGAAACCCTCCAAGGAAGAAAGCAGTAACGCTATGATGAAAATATTTATAATACTATACTAATAATAATAGCAATAGTAGTAGTTGAAATAATAATAATAAAATTGAGATATTTACTTATCGCTGTTATTCGTTCTTGACTTTCCTTGTTGCTAATAGTAGAATAGTAGTTGTAGTAGTAAGTATAGTAGTAGTAAGTTTAGTATAGTAGCAGTAGTGGTGGCAGTTTTTTTACAAGTACCCGCACGCTATAATGCAATGCAGTCGTCATCACTAAAGTGAATACAATGTTCCTGCCAGAGCGCCTTGTCCTGCTATTTGTATCGTGATGTACATTCATGGGTCGGAGGTCATCAGTTTCATGCAGCAGACGGGTAGGATGTTACGGCGACGACGCGGGTCTTGTGAGGGAGAAAGGTGAGGAGCAGAAGGACTCAGGGAAGGAGGAGGTGGAGCAAGATCAACGGCAGGAGAAAATTACAGAGGTGGAGCAATATCAACAGCAGGAGAAAATTAGAGGTGGAGAGATGAGGAAGAAGGAAGAGAGAGAGAGAGAGAGAGAGAGAGAGAGAGAGAGAGAGAGAGAGAGAGAGAGAGAGAAGAGAGAAGAGAGGAGAGAGAGAGAGAGAGAGAGAGAGGAGAAGGAGGAACAGGTGTTTGCAATTATATACGAGAGTTCCTCCCCCATACGCTTCCCTCCTCCACTAATATAACACCTCGTAGGCTCCTCATCCCTCCCATATCCAGGATCCTTAGTTTCTCAGCGTTCACAGCCTAATCACTCCATCACACGCCATTCAATCTTCGATCACCTGCCAGTTGAAAGTTTTGTAAGATCAATCAATCAATCATTGGGGGCATACGCCGGGGGGCGCGTCGCCTCGCCCACCCTACGACGCCACTCCCGGAGGTCACCACGCGCGAGCTCCCATGCAGGCTCCTTTCCCATACCAAGCAGCTCTCGACAAGAAACATCAACTTGCCCCAGCCACGAGCCTTGTGGGCGCCCCCTTGGCCTCCTCAACGCCGGATTGTCTCTTACAGATAGAACCCGATGGGAAGGATCGGTTTCAGGGTAGCGTGCCACATGCCCATATAGCCGAAGTTGGCGCTGACGGACTATGCAGGTAATAGACCTCGATTCAGTCTCACGGTGCAATCGCTGATTTGACACGTAATCATCCCAGCGATACCCCATGATTCTGCGAAGACACTTATTACCAAAGGCATTGATTCGTCTCTTCAAATCACTATTTAGTGTCCTTGTCTCACAACCATAGAGTAAGACAGGGATCACAAGCGACTTGAAGATCCGGATCTTTGTCCTCCTGCACAGGTACCGACAACGCCAAATACTCCCGCTGAGCGAGTCCATAACACCGTGGGCTATGCCAATCCGCCGTAAGACTTCTTGACGTGACCCGCCGTCATTATGGACTGCGCTACCAAGGTATGTAAAACTTTCCAAGATCTCAATGTCCTCGCCACACGCATGAACAGACTGTACTGCTTCATCTAGTAAGTCTCCAAATACCTGGACCTTGGTCTTGAGCCAGGAGACCTCAAGTCCCAAAGGCTTTGCCTCCTCGTGCAGCGCCTCGAGAGCCATCACCAGGACCTCCAGCGACTCAGCAAAGATTACTGCATCATCGGCAAAAACAAGATCAGTGATCTTGGTGTTGCCGACGGATGCTCCACAATCACTTTGATCTACAACCTTGTCCAATACCCAGTCCATGCAAGCGTTGAAAAGTGATGGGGCAAGGACGCACCCTTGCCTCACTCCTGTATTCACAGGAAAGAAGCTGGATACACCTGCCCCAGGTGTATCCTATTTGTAAGATAGTTATGTTAAATTATATCTTTGAAAATGTATTCGCTCGTTGCGGTTTTATTATGGAGCCCTGTGATTACATTAACACATGATTAGTTCTCTTTGCTTTTATTTTATTGCATAGATATTTCGATCCAGCACTCCTATATTAGGCGCGGAGCAGGGCGGGGCACGCGGTGGTATGCTTGCTGATTTGGCTTCGGTTGATATATGTGTATGCGTCACTCGTGTCTTGGTGGTCTGTATACTAGATTGCAAGTCGCTCTATGCATTACCACAACTCTGATTTGTGTTTCTATTGACTGTTAACTGGCCTAAGATGCGTTGTTGTTGGTGGTGGTAATGGTGGGGGGGAGGGAAATAGAGTTTTTGTTGTAGTAAGGTTATATTAAGGGTGGTGGTGGTGGTGGTGGTGGTGGTGGTGGTATTGGTAGCAGTAATAAGCATGTATGTAATTGTGGTGGTGGTGGTGGTGATGGTGGTGGTTTGTCACTGGTGTCAAGGTGCTGGAACAAGATCTCCGTAAAAGACCACAAGCCTGTCATACACCCTTTGCCGCACCATTAGTCACTGCAACCATTACTAATACTAACTCGTAAATATCATAATCTCGCGAGATTTGTTCCGAACCCGTGAACTATATGCAGTCTATATAAGTGTATCTCTGAAAGTAGAAGAATTATTCGAGATGTAACTTCTTTCATAAAAAAAAGTAGTAATAATAACAATTTTGGTTAAGCCTGAAGTAGACCGAGAAACACTTTTTTCTTTCTTCCCTTCAGCCTTTGTCACTGTACCACTGACGCCTGTGTGCATTACATCATCATGCCCAGAATATAAATCAAATCAGTATAAAAGTTCCGGGCTACGTGATGTCACGTTCCTTGCCAGAGAGTCATTCTGTGCGGCAAGTTATGCTCCACATTTTCCTCCTTCGCTCTGGTTTGTTAATGTGTAGCCAGGATATCACCGTAAGTACTCCCACAAGCTCTTACGGCTGCAACACTCGGCTCACCGCTACTCACCCTCCCTCATGACTTGAGTATTTTTTGCACCAGCGCGTTCGCCTAAACATTAGCTCAGGGAAGAATATTAATGAATGATGTATACATTTCAGCCGCTCAAGTGTCCGAGTTTGAGTATGCGTGGCTGACTGGCTACGGGCTGCGCGGTGCTCGGCTCTTTAGGTACAAGTGATCGATATTGCCATGATTTTAAGAGCAAGATCTTTTTTTTATGGCATGCTTAAGTAACATAATGGTCGTTTGTGTCTGTTAGGTAAGATATTATAAAAAAGGATGTTGTAATAGTAGTACCTGAAGGTACCCCTTAGCTGTATTGGTAGTGGGAGTGATAGTTGTAGTTGTTGTAGTAGTGGTAGTAGCTACAACAATACCAGCAGCAGCAACGACTACAATTGTGATGATTAAAAAGGGCCAAAGGCATGTATTTTTACGATGCATGATGGAATGCGTGCGGGATTTGCGGGTTCCCACGACCTAAGTACAAGTATAAAGATACTGTTTGTACTGGTGGCTTGATATGACGCAAGCTATGCCTGAGCTCCGTGCTGCCTTCACGCTGCTGCAGGGACGAGGGTGTGAACGGCGGGTCGGGAGAAAGTCGAAGGTCTCCAAGGAAATAAAGCCGAGCGAGCGCGAGAAAGCCCCCTGCGGCATGTCTGCGGGAGGCCGGGGTGCGGGCTGCAGGAAGGGCGCCGTAAAGATAAACGGAGGTCACGTTCCTTGGTCGTCCTTAAGGTGCAGGTGAGAGGAAAGAGAGAGAAGAAAAATAATACCTTTTATTCCCGTGAATCCTTGGAGATAATATTGACACAGCCCCGCGGCCTTGTCTCGCGGTTCTGGCTTGTGTATATTTACAGTAAAAAGTATAACAAGATATCAGTGCCTGCGATTTTCTTACAAGTTGACTTAGAATATGTACTCTTTGATTATGTTGCACGTCTGTCTGTCAGTTTTTAATGTAATGTTACTTTGTTACTACGCTTTATTACTGTATAAGGTTTTACTTCCAACAGAAAAGCTGCTTAAAAAGTTATTACGGATTAGAGAAAGAAATTTACAATATGGAGACATTAAGAAACTGTTTGCCGTGTCCTCGATGTGGTGCAGGGGTTCTCAAGGGGCGGGAGTGGAGGCGCGGCGGCGAGGGCTTGGCCATCTGAGAGACACAATGGTGCAACAAATGGCAACAGACCATTGAGGTGACGAGAGTGGACAGAGTGAAGGATGGAAGAGCACCAAGAGTGTGTGTGTGTGTGTGTGTGTGTGTGTGTGTGTGTGTGTGTATGTGTATGTGTAGTGTGTGTGTGTGTGTGTGTGCGTGCGTATGTGTGTGTGTGTGTGTGTGTGTGTGTGTATGTGTATGTGTTGTGTGTGTGTATGTGTGTGTGTTGTGTGTGGTGTGTGTGTGTGTGTGTTGTGTCGTGCGTATGCGTATGTGTGTGTGTGTGTGTGTGTGTGTGAGTGCTCACATGAAGATAATATGATTGAGTGAATATCAATAGTATAAGAAAATACGTGAATGCAGACTTTAAGAATAATCAAATGAATGTTATATATAAAATGACAAACTGTGATTTAATGAACTGTGAAGAAATATTGAAGAAAATTGTGTGAAGAGCAGAAGTTCGATGAATCACGGCCAACAGGGAGTGAGGAAGACAAGAGGCTTGGAAGGCGAAGGTTAAGGAAAAAGAAGAAAAAGAGGAGGGGGTTGAGGTTAAGTTGGAGTCTGAAAATTTAATGAAGGAGCAAAGACGCCTGTTTAACTCGAAGGCAGAATTGTCTCGTCAGGAGCAAGAATGATCACGCCACATTTCAGACGAGAAAGTAATTGAGAGAACGCGTGGACTCCAAAATAATTAAAGGCAGACAGAGGATCCAAAAAAGGACGAAAGGTGGGCAAGGTATGAGGCTGATGAAGACAACTTTGGGGGAAAAATAAGGTAGATTGAGATTAACATAACGCAAGACAACGAAAAAAAAGGCACTTGGAGGTAACTGATGTAGATGAGACGAAGAAAAATATTGAGAGCAGACTTGTAAGGCAAATACCTGACGTGGTGTTGCCCCTGTGAGGCTGATGAAGACAGACCCGCCACGCCCTGCGCTGCCCCATCACGCTGCCCCCTCCTCACGGTGCACACCACACACCTGTATTTAATTAGCTGTGAATCGCCATCAAGCTACAGGTAAACACAGGCCAACGGGGAACCAATAGGGAGGAATTGCAGGGTTTTAGGTTCCAGTACTTGGCTATTTTCTCCCAGGCCACCTCCCCCCCCTTCCCTTCCCTTCCCTTCCAATCCCTTACGTCCTGCCGACGACGCACACGCTGAGGGACGGCCCTTGATGAAGCGTTACTACATCCTTCGTCGCGGCCCCTGATGGTGTATAATTACGGAACTGCTTAAGATTTTAATTGGATGTCTCGCAGGGTCTGTGGGCCGTTATACCTGGGCCTTAATTGCACCTGGTCGTGTGTTACCTGGACTCTAAACAAATTATATCTTTCCACCCTACGAGCAATAACGGACCAGCGGCATTTAGTGGGATTTAGCTTAATTGTGAACCGATTTCTTGCCAAGTTCCACCGTCTGTCTCCCTTTGGTGGGCAATTCATGAGTGGCGAACAACTTTGTGAGTGCGTTTCATTGTCTGATTAGGGAACACGTCGTCGGTAAATGCAAAAATTTTGTTCCATGATTCTGTCCTTGATATAATTAACCTGCTAATGGTTGCCGCTAAGTGTTTTCCTCTCTTCCTTTTTTTCTACTTTTTGTGTGAGTTGGTTTTGCTCTTTCATATAAACGTGTAGTCTAGATATCAGAGAAAGGGATGCGTACTGTATTGGTGACGTAGAATGATAATTAGTAGTTATAATTATAGTTGTAATGATAATATTAATAATAGTGCTAATGATAATAATGATGACAATGATAATGAATATTCATCGACCAAGTGAGGTTTACATGGAATATTTTCAGCACAAAACACCATGGTAATTATAACTAATATAAATTATAATTGGATATAACAATGAAACTTCAAAACCATAAAATAATACAACGAATAAAATTGGAACAATTAACTTTCTCTCTAAAAGGGATATACATACTAAAGAGTGTCACAAGGTTATATAAGTCTGAATAAAAAATACTAATTAGTAAAACAAGACAGAACGAGGAATTCTTTGTGGTGTTCAGTTTCGCAAAAATATAGACCATGTTCATTAGTGTGTGCGTGTGCGTGTGCGTGCGTGTGTGCGTGTGCGTGTGCGTGTGCGTGTGTGTGTGTGCGTGTGTACAAAAATATAGACATCATGTTCATTAGTGTGTGTGTGTGTGTGTGTGTGTGCGTGCGTGCGTGCGCGCGTGTGTGTGTGTGTGTGCGCGTGCGTGCGTGTTTTTATTCAATTATCATCACTGACTTATTTTCCTTCTTTCTTACATATGAGAGAGAGAAACGATGTAATTACAGATACGATGGACTGAAGCCAGACTATATTCTTTTTCATAAACCCTCCTCCTCTTCCCCTCCCCCTCTTCCTCCTCTCCCTCCCCCTTTTCCTCCTTTTTTCTCTCTCTTTCCTCTCTTTCTCCTCTCCTCCTTCACACTATAGGGCATCACTATCTCCAACCCGTAATTCTTCCCGATATTATCCCCCTAACGTAACTCTCACTCCCTCTCCCCAACATTATTATTGTATCTATATATATACGTCCTCTCATCGCACCCCTGCCGCCAGCCCCCTTCCCCTGCCCCTAGACGGGGGCAGGTGGGCATCATCAGGTGGGCATCCTCACTTAACCCACGCCTTACCTATCAACACCCTTCCATTTCCTGTCCCTCACAGTCGCTCAAGTCGTGGAGAAACTGAGTAAAGAGTCATTTAGGAATCCAAACACACCCGACGGGCCTTGTTATGTGTGGTGGGGGTCCCCAACAACCCTGTGAACACCCGGAGCGGGGACATCGCGTCGCGGGCGGACCGTCGAGACAGACATACTCAAGATGAACTGTGGCTGGGGTGATGTGCGCTGCTTAAGAAGGATGAAGCTGATGCGATGCTTGGGTGGGAGGAGGGCGGGTTTAGGTTTTTAAAGTTGGAGGAGGAGGAATGTAGTCGTGATTTAAGGGGAGGAAAGTGTGAAAGATTTTTTTAATTTTTTATTTATTATTATTTATTTTTTTATAACATTTGTGCCTATAGCTCCTGTAGGCAGTGATGACCCAGGGCTCGGATGGTAGGCTCTGGAGGTTCACTTGAGGGCTCTGATGATGGTTGGTCCTCGCCCGTGGTGGCGCAGGCAGGATTCTTATAGTGACGCCTGTGATTAGAGGCTCATGCCGCCCCCCTGTGTCCTCCGATGCGCTCGCAATCGAAGGTAGAGTTGATGGGCAGGGCATGTGGGTGTTCTTAGGCCACTCGACGGTGCAGAAAGGTTTTGAGTTTCTTCGGGGATCGAACTCGGGTCACCGAGAACGCCAGTCGGAGACGCTAACCACTCCGCTACCGCCACCCCTAACTACTAATAGTAGTTATGCAGTGAGGGGGGAAGGAAGCTGTATAGTTAGAGGTGGTGTGTGGTGTGGCTGCGGTGTCAGGCGTCAAGGGTGTTGTGTTGAACTGCATTATAGGGGACGCTTATGACGGTGGGGCGGGGCAGCATGACTTACGGTGCTGGGGTTGTGGGGTGTCATGGAGGCTGTGTTTACGTTTCGGTGTGGCTGGTTTTCGATGCATTCATTATTGGTGGTGTTGTGGCACGGTGAGGCGGGAGGGAGGTGTGTAGTGAAGGAGATATTTGTACTAATCCTCTCCAGTGTCGCATCCTCCCCCTCCCCCCTCACAGCATTCACACCATCGACATTCTGCGCGTGAGACCTTCAGTGGCAGCGTCTGTGCCAGGGACACGTGCTAATGGACAGAAAGCCTGCCAAGGGTCCTGGCAAAGGCCAGGGTCTGCAACTCTCTTGAAGAAACCCTGGGTAAGGCAAGCCAGGTGGCGGGGCTGTGAGGCGGCGGCGCCGTGCGGGGAGTGTGGACTGTGGAAGGCAATGTTATGACCGCTATAAACTATACAACCGGTAACGAGGAACTTGTCGGGGTGATGTATGGTGTGTATGGGCGTCCCTTTATGGCGGTGTGGGTGCACTCCTCCCTGCAGATGATGATGACGAGTTGAAGTACGTAGCTATATTGTTGTTAGAATATTAATGTTCTATATTGTATTTGGTACTTACACATTATTCGCCGCTATTGCGTAGTAAACGAACAATCTTAATAATAGCCGAGTCACTTAATCTCGTTGAGAAGAAAAAGTTTTGATATCAAATTCGAACGATACTGATGTTTATTTTTCATATAAGTTTACATACACATATGATGTAAAAATAATGCATGTTTAATAACATTATCGTGCAGCCGATGTGTTATCATATATATATATATATATATATATATATATATATATATATATATATATATATATATATATATAATTGAGGATAAAATTTGCTACGCGCATGAACATGAAAGCAAGTGGGAAAAGTCTTGTAAGATAACTAGAAATAAGGTAAATATGTTCTGCTCACAATAACACGATACTTACAGGAGCAAATTAGCTATATGAATTATATTATATTTATATTATATATTTGTACGTACGTACTGCACGTATATTATTATATACAAGGAAAATGCCGAGTAACCCTTTTTGACGTTGATTAAACAGACACCAAGATATCGTGTTCATTAACCCGAAGGTGGAGGAAAACGGCGAAAATGATCTTCAAAATGTCTATCATATCTATCAAAATATTCCAGCAATGATTTACAGAGACTATTCACACCGTGGAGGAGGAAGGGCGTTTCGAATATCCCTTGAGATTGAGTGTGGTCGTCGTCACGCGAATTTAATGGCAAGATGAGGGTTTTAGGGAGGAACGCGCACAGAAGTACAACCTGCGCCTTGAAAAGCTTGAAAAAACCGTTGACAAGGAGTATCTGCGACCATGCTGCACCGCCGGCCTGCAGCAGACGTGGGTTGGGTGTCTGGCGGGTCTCCTGGGTGCATGTGTTCGTCGCCTGATGGGTGTGTTGATGCTCCTCGCATTCAAAGCAGATTACAACTCGCTGTATATTCCATCCTTTGGGGTACACACAAACAAGGGTAATCCATATATAATTAACGGTCTTTCTCCCGTATGAAAATATATATAGATAGATAAAGGTGTTGGAGCTTTACTCAACCTTCAGTCATTGAATAATCTTGATAATATGCATGATAAATAGCTTTGATAACATTTATGATCATCGAAAGAGAAATAGCACATAAGACATAAGGGATTTATATTAGAAAAAAGAAATCCCTTAACATTACTAACGCTACGTAGCAGGGAAACAGGCGTCCAGCAGCCCCGCCATCCTGGGCACCGCAGACACGTTGTCTACACGCGCGCACAGCCTTTCCAGGCCATGAATATAAAAGTTACATCACGCCAAAGAGTATTTTCCACCATGAAGCCTCAAGACACATCACTATACTTGAACGCAGCGCCGCGGCCACTACGCTGCTCAGCCATGCCGGCCAAGATATCGTGCGTTCATCTCAGCTTTTTCTTTGCATATGGGTGTGAAGCACTCCAGGAATAGAGTGAACTTTGTTTTCGCGCCTCGGTGTCCAGCGATCATCTACCTTTCATTAACTTTGCTAGGGAAGAACTTGTAAAACGTTTTTGCGTGTTGGTGTGGCCGTCTTGACCCGCACGTATGATAATTAGCGAACAGGGTTGATGCTGGAAGTGTGATGATGGAGGCTTTCTAGGCGGGGGATATACATGGTAATCCTATATAATCTAACGAAGTGTTGCTGGCCGGCGATGATGTGAAACCGCGTCTCAATTGTCCTTCATCAGAGTCACCTGGAGAGGCGGCTCACACATCACCTCGCCCTGACCCCCTTGTCCGGGCTCATTAGCACGATAAGTCAAGACGAGAAAGTCTCACCATAATGCAGAAACTGGTCTTCCGGATCCCCACTTATGCGAGAGGTCGCCTGCCCTGTGAAGGTGTCACCGGACCACCCGGAACACGACCGAGGCGGCGATGGCGGCGGCCTTATCGGGGGGCATCTGGCAGGGAAGAGAACCAACACGAGGAAGATGCGGAGGCGGTGTGCATTAGAGGGACTGGCTGGTGGTAGTGTGTGTAGCTGACGTGTTTGGTGTCTTCGTCAGGAGGAGTCTGATGCAGGAATATGGACGGCTGTGTGACCCTTGATCCTCTTGTCTTGTGACGCCGCCTCGCGATGTGTGTTTTTGCTGCGTTCACTCAGCGTCGGAATGTGCAAGACACTGCACCAGGATTTATACAATTCCATCATTAAGCTCCTTGTCCCGTGCACTTCAGTCTGTGGCTTTACGCATAAGAAAAGCAAGCTTTCCCCACAAGCAAGTATGAGAGACTGAGGTATTAGGCAGAAGACACGCTGATAGTAAGGGTCTGCTGGAGGCTGGCGCTGAGACGGCGTTGAGGTGTGACGCACGGAACTCCTCTCACGACGCCCACACGTCACACCCTGGAATCCTGTGTCTTAGTGTGATATTTTATCATGTAGGAAAAAAGAATAAAGAACAATAGATGAATGTGCCTCACCGTGTGTGGCAGACAATCAGCTAACGTGGACACATTCGAGGTGTTGTTGAGGCTCAGTCACCCGGCTTGTTCACTTCGCCACGCACCTTGTCCTCGAACAGGCAGCAGCAGCAGCAGCATATCTCCTGAACGGTGTCGTCAGGATGTCCGCTGAGGATTCTCAACTTCACAACGTTAATCATCCTTGAGCATTTGCATCATTTTATTTTTGACGAAAAAGTGACTCCAGTGAGGTCCTCAGTCAAGGCGGGTCTTTTCTGTATTCCTAAGCCCTATCAAGCACCAAACTGACGATTCCTAATTTTTCGCTGACCAAACTAAATATGTTTCACCTTTTTTAGGTGGAATGTAGATTGATGATGTACCTACGTCCGTATTAGGACCAGGAGGAGAAGGGAAGGAGGAAGGGGTAAAATAGAATTGAAGTGGTCTCATTAATCTGTATAAGGTAAAACACGTGAAATAGAAAAAGAGTTGATCCTGGACGGAGTGAAGGGAGAAAGCCGAAGGTAAGGAGCAAGAAAGGACATACATACATACATACATGCATGCATTCATTATTGGAAAATAGATAGATAGACAAGAAAAAGGAAGGATGCTGAAGGAACGGAAGAAAACAGCGAGGTGACAAAGGAGGAAGGGAGGGAGGTAAATGGATAAAGAAGAAAAGGATACCATGCAAGCCACATAAGAGGAAGGGGATGTAGTGAGTGAGTAAGTTGTGAGGAGAGTAGAGTATACGGAAGGGAAGGGAGGCATACCCACAACACTAAAGGAACTTACTACTTTACTAGAGAGCCGGACCTGAGGGGTGTTCTGGGGGGTACTCGGAAAGATATGATCAAGAAAAAATGACTGAGAAAAAGTTAGGTTAAGTTTGATTACCTTCCTATACTTTGTTTTCTTCGTGCTCTCTTTCTCACATTCATCGCCGAGGTGAAGCATGATTTGTGTTTTCAATTTAAGCTCTCGTTCATATAATGCCATTGATTATTTGAATTCTCGTTTGCTTCTGGAACCATGATGAACCTGCAACCTGTTTTTATCTATTACCTAAAAAAAATCAAGTCACTAGATTACACAGGCGAGGTAATCTTGTTTATGGCATCCGCTGAGCTGCTTTATAGACGTAGCGCCACCTTGTCCTGCCCTGGCTTGACTTGTCCTCCTCGGTAAACGTACCCTTAGAAATCATTATAGTTTTGTTTTCCTCATTAGCTTCCTTCATATCCCTGGCTACTTGGTCTGCCGTGGTATTCGTCCGTCTCGGGGTGTTATAGCAAGACACGGAAAAAAGTTATCATCCACCTTGTACTACCGCAAATAATTGTTTTCTTTCCTCTATTTCCTACTTATTTTTCTTCTTGGACGTTCTCATGTGGCATCAGGATATTCGCCAGACACTTTCCTGGTTCTTTTTTTTTTTTCAACGCCACGCACCACTTGCTTCTGTTCCTATATATAGATATCCCTTTATCTCGTCCCCGTTCTCCTTCACCACTTCCATCACCACTTACATCACCACTACCTCCACCACCTCCACCCCCACTACTTCCCTTATCACCACCACCACCACCACCACCACCTCCATCTCCATCTCCAACTCCACCACCTCTTCCCTCTCGTCCCCCTTCTGCGCATCTCTCTTATAATGTTTTTCATCACCGCTGCATTAACAGGTACTTGCTGCCTCCCTGCTTCCTTCCTCGCTGCCTGGCTTCCTTCCCCTCCCCGTCCTCCCCTCCTCCTTTCCCCTCTTCATTCCTCCCGCTATCTCACACACTGTTCCACTCTCCACAAGTTAGGTTCACCATCTTACCTCCTCCTCTTCCTACATGTGGATTTTCACAATCATCTCGGAAATTAAGAATGTCCATAACCTTGTCTCTTTTTTTGTTTTGTGTGTGTGTGTGTGTGTGTGTGTGTGTGTGTGTGTGTGTGTGTGTGTGTGTGTGTGTGTGTGTGTGTGTGTGTGTGTGTGTGTGTGTGTGTGTGTGTGTGTGTGTGTGTGTGTGTGTGTGTGTGTGTGTGTGTGTGTGTGTGTGTGTGTGTGTGTGTGTGTGTGTGTGTGTGTGTGTGTGTGTGTGTGTGTGTGTGTGTGTGTGCGCGCGCGCCTATCTAGAAGAGAATGAATAAAATGAGGCACAACTCTTCGTCCATCACATACTCGATACATTCTAACACACACACACACACGCACGCCTCAAAGAATTAATATTTAAATAATGTCAAAACTTCTGTATGTTGATCAAATATTTTATAAAACATTGAAGTCTTTCGCATAATTATGCGAAAATAGTTAAATAGTAATAGTAATAGTAAAAATAATGATAATAGTAGTAGTAATGATAATATGAGCAGCAAAGAAGTGAGATTATGATGCCTATGATAACGGTAATATCTCTGTTAATGATCCTTAATGGGCTTATTATGCAGCTGCATCACGGGCGACAAGCGACAGCCAGACGGCCTGACGCATCCATCACCTTATCACACAAGCCCCGCTGATCGCCACCTCTTCCAATCCCGTCCATCACTGCATGCACCATCAATCGTCAGCACTGCAAGCACTATCTCTTCCCAGCACTACGCATCGCCAGCACTATAAGCATCATTTATTGCCAGCACCATCAATCGTCAGCACTGCAAGCCTTATATCTCTTTATCTCCCCAGCACTACGCCTCGCCAGCACTATAAGCATCATTCATCGCCAGCACCATCAATCGTCAGCACTGCAAGCATTATCTCTCCCCTGCACTACGCATCACCAGCACTGTAAGCACCGTTAGCACCGTCTATCTTTAGCCCTGTTGTCAGTATAGTGACACTTTGCTTCTTACGGATCATTGCACGTTACAAAGTTGATTCATAATTTTCCTCTTTATTAAATCAATCTATATGCAAGATGAAAATACGATTATGTTAAAATGCAGGAAAATCGACCACGGAAAATCTGTCTCGTAAAAGCAAAGCTGTAAGAATCCTCAAATCTGTACCCGACTTCCTTTCTCAACATTTTAAACCTCTAAGTCTAAGCTAGGATTGTTGTAAGCTCTCATTGTTCATAAGCCCTCCGTGTTGTTGTTGGTTTTTTTTGTGTTTTTTTTGTGTGTCTGTGTGTGTGTGTGTGTCCCGTGCTTGGCTTAACTACGCACCATCGCCCTTGGGATCGTCTCAGGAGTGCCTCGCTGCCTCCCGCGGATCAACACAGCCGTTCCGTCAGGCGCCACTCCGCTGGTCACGATAGTCCCGCGGCAAACAATCCGCCGCTGGGACAATATTGAGTCGCCGCGCGGCTCCCGAGGCTGATGGTGGCTCCCTCACGCCTGTTGACTATATCAGATCACCAGAAACGATCCTATTGATGCCCGTCTTTGGATCTCTCGCTCTCTCTCTCGCGCTCTCTCTCTCTCGTCAGTATTTGCCCTCAGTGAACGATGTGACCTTCGATAACACAATACAAGGTCAACACGCTCAACACTCAACAAACACTCCACCAATGCTTCCTTAAGACTCACAACCCAGCCGGAATTCCGATCAGATCAACGTTTGTATTATTCATGAATGTGTGTGTGTGTGTGGTATATATATATATATATATATATATATATATATATATATAATATATAATATATATATATATATGATTTTCTTATTTGATACATCTTGATGTTTCAGGGTGACAGAGACACTCGTCATACTTGGGGTTGTTTATGCGCAACGTTTCGCCAAGGCACTTGGCATCATCAGGCTAAAAATAGTTAAAAATTTAATATATTGTAATGCTAAAAAGCGAACATCTAAAAAATTAATTCTAAGAAACAATAAAATATTCCTATATTATCTAAAATTACTAACTAATAAATAAAATATAATTTGTACTTAACGGACCTTGGTGTGTATGCTGTCTGAGTTGGTAGAGGACTGAATGAACACTAGTTTTGTGGGTGACATTTCAGCTTGTGTGGGGCGATCGAACCGAGAGTCGGGCAATCGAAACAGTGGTAGTCATTTGAGTATATGTAGTTGGTGTGAAATGACTTGGTTATTAAGATCAGGGGACAAATGCTTGATGTGTATAGCTTCTAATAATTTAGTGTCACTAGGGTAGTGTGCCTTGGATAGGATACTAAAGTCATTCATAGAAAAAGGGTGATCTAAATCATGTGAGTGTGAGCGGATTGCAGATTGCGAAGGTGAAGAAATGGGTCGACCAGTACGTGCAGAAACACCTTTATGCTCAGAAAGCCTAAGGGTTAGATTCCTTGTCGTCTCGCCGACGTATCTAGCGTTACAGCTAGAACATTTGAATTCGTAAATTATGTTAGAAATAAGGGCTTTAGGTATAGAGTCTTTATATTTGAAATGAGTTCTTAAGGTAAAAGAATTAGTAAAAATAAATTTAAATTTTGAGTTAGGAAGATGTGACTTAAGTAGATCATTGAGTTTTTTCCGAATGGTGTAACTGAGATGGCCGTAAAATGGGAGTTTAACATAGTGTGTGTCTAATATGGGTTCGGGTTCGTTCGACTCTGGGTTGAACTTTTTATCTAAGAACTTTGAGATGATTGTTTCAATTAATTTGAGGGGGTAGCCATTGTTTTGGAAAAAATTAGTAAGGAATTTGATCTCATTATCAAAGGAAAACCAATTAGATGAGAAACTATAGCATCTGTGTAGTAGGGTCTTAATAGTATTGATTTTAAAAAGGTTAGGGATAAATGAAGCATATTGAGTATATATATATATATATATATATAAAACAAAAAAAGGTATCTTATTATTATATTTGTATAAAAATCCCTTATTTACGGAAATAAGGCCCAAAAACCCCAGCCCGTCCAGAGGGGTGTCCCGGGTTTTCCGGGTCCCGGGTCGGGGGTTCGGACCCAAAATAATGGGACGTTTGAAAATGGAGCGGGCCACCAGAGTGAAGGTCCGGTTTTACCCCCTTTTAACCCCCCCCCCCACCCCCCCACACACACAAAAACCCAAAACCCCCCAACCCCAAACAACCCCCCCCCCACCCCCACAAACACACACACACACCACACACACAAAACACACACACACACACACACACACCACACCACCACCACCCACACCACACACCCACACACACCACACACACACACCCACCCCAACCACACACACACACCCCCCCACCCACACACACCCCACACCACCACCCCACCACACACACACACCACACACCCCCACCACCCCACCCCAAACACACACACACACACCCACACACACCACACACACCACCACCAACACACCACACACACCCACACACCACACCACAACACCCACACCACACAACACACACCACCACACCACCACACCAACACACACCAACCCCACACACACACACCACCCCACAACACCCACCACACCACACCACACACACACACCACAACACCACCCACCACACCACCACACACACACCCACACCACACACACACACCCCCCACACACACACACACACACCACACCACACACACACCACCCCACACACACAACACACACACACACACACACACACACACCACACACACACACCCACACACCCACACACCACACACACACACACACACACACACACACACAACACACACACACACACCACACACACACCCACACCCAAAACACACCACACACACACCACACCACACACACCCACACCCACACACACCACACACACACACACACACACACACACACACACACTCACTCAAACACTAACGACACAGCACACAACCCACCCTATGCTGACTCCAACACTTCAGCTCACTAGGCACAACAATCAACAAACATATCATAAAACTTATCCACAACAACAACATAAACACACAAACAGCCACAGGGTATGTGCACTGGAAGGATACTAAAGCATTCAAAAAAAGGGTGATCTAAACTCATTGAGTGTGAGCGCGTGCAGATGCAGACATAAGAACAGTCCGACCAGTACGGCAGAAACACCTTTAGCTCAGAAAGCCTAAGGGTGATCCTTGTCGTACTCGCCGACGATCTAGCGTTACAGCTAGAAACCATTTGAATTCGTAAATTATGTTCAGACAATAAGGGCTTTAGTATAAGTCTTTATATTTGAATGATCTAAGGTAAAACAAACATAAAAAAAATTTAAATTTTGCAGTAGGAGATGGCACCTAAGTAGACATTGAGTTTTCCCGAATGTGTAACGAATGGCCGTAAAGAGTTCAACACTAGTGTGTCCTAATATGGGTCGGGTCGTTCACACCGGGTAACTTTTATCTAAGAACTTTGAGATATGTTTCAATTAATTTGAGGTAGCCATTTTGGAAAAAATTAGTAAGCAATTTGATCTCATTATCAAGGACAAACCAATCTAGACGAAAACCTATAGCATCTGGTAGTAGGGTCTAATAGTATGATCTTTAAAAAGGTAGAAAATGAAGCATATGAGTATATACTATACTACTACTAACATATATATATATACATATAATATACATATATAATATATACAATATATACATACTATACTAATCACAAACACACACACACACACACACACACAGGTACTCCGTAGTGCATGGTAGTACGTTCGGTTCACACACGAGAATCCCGGGTTCATCCCCAGGGCGGACGAAATAGAGGGCTTCCTGAAATCGAGCCCCTGTCCACCACAAAGGGACCGGTGTCACCGGTTTGTGACCCACATCCCGGTGATGGTTCGGCCAACACTAAGAAATAAGACGATCATCAATCACAGCAGGAGACGGGGCACATCACGAGTGTACCAGGCCCGCTAACAAACAACGAGAACACACACCACTCACACACACACACACACACACACACACACACACACACACACACACACACACACACACACACACACACACACACACACACACCACACACACACACACACACACACACACACACACACACACACACACACACACACACACACACACACACACTTACAGGCCATGGGTTTATGTGCCTCCCACCATCCCATGGCTGTGTCGGGGAAAATAGCGTCCCACGTTACCTTCAGGTTTTTTGGCTCATGGTATTGTTGTTGAAAAGTTAAGATGGGTGAGAGAATATTGCCTCCGCCCTCCCTGTGTTGTGTGTGCAAATAACAGTGTGTGGGGCGCATAATACGGGAGGCCATAGACCACTGTATACCTGGACTGCGCACGGAATATCGGCCCGTCGCACAAGGGGCCGAAGTCGGAGGGCCGCTCGGATTCATATATATATATATACGGATCATATAGACTGGTTTATCAGTATATATGATATACTGTAATCTTCGTAAATGTTTGTTCTATAATATTATCAAATAAAAAACAGTAAAACACGCTAAAGAAATGCCATTACGAGACTCTGAAGAAATATACATGAACTTAATATTCACTTCAACTCTTCGTTATTTAAAACTTTGCGAGTCAACTTTTATCATGAAGGGTATCAATAGAAGCGCAATGTTATTAGCTTTCCATTGCTATATTTCGTTATCTGATAAATTAATTAAAACCATGCATAAGTTAGCGTTAAACAAATAAATAAAATCATCAATCGGGTAATTTTCCCGATTGATGATGTTATTTATTTAGTCAACGCTAATTTATACACGGTACTAATTCATTTATCAGAAAACGAAATATATAAGTAAATAAATAACATCATCAATCGGGAAAATTACCCGATTGATGATTTTATTTATTTATTTAACGCTAATTTATGCATGGTTCTAATTAATTTATCAGATAACGAAATATAGCAATGGAAAGCTAATAAAATTGCGCTTCTATTGATGCTCTTCATTATAAAAGTTGACTCGCAAAGTTTTAAATGGCGAAGATCTGAGTGAATATTAAGTTCATGCATATTTCTTCATAGTCTCGTAATGGCATTTCTTTAGCGTGTTTTACTGTTTTTTATTTGATAATATTATAGAACAAACATTTACGAAGATTACAGTATATCATATATACTGATAAACCAGTCTATATGATAGTCCATAGACCACTATATCTCTTTGTCGGGCGCCCCACGGGCCCCTATGCAGCCCCGCAATTCAAAACATTGTCGCGTGAACAGTCCAGGTATACAGTGGTCTATGGGTAGGCATAACTCCTGCCCGATGCGTGGCTCCGGGCTCCGGGCTCCTGCCTGGGAGAAGTGGTGGGTGGCGGGGAGTAGGTCCGACAAGCCAAGGATCCTCCCCTCTCAGAGCATTTATTACCTTCGGGAATTTTAACAAATATTGACCCGAGCTTCATGCAGGTAACAGGTACGTCCTGCAATCACTGTGGCGCTGTGAAGAATAGGATCTGTATAAATAATTTGATACATTTACTCAAAGACATTTTTATAACTTTTGGTTGTCATGTCTTGACATTCTTTTAAGTGGATGTTTTCTATCCATCCAAACATATGTTAAGACATTTCATTGTTATTGTCAGTGTTTTCTCAACACCAGTAATTCACCGTCATTTTCGGCCACTATATATATAAGGCCCTGCATCGCGCCTTCTCTACGTGCATTTACGGGTTGACTGTCATTGTATCTCAAGGGGCAGCGTCGTGTATCATTATGTGACACGAGGCAGTATTGTGTTGTGCCCCATGGCAGGCCTCCTGTTCCCCCGCCATTCATCACGAGCGCCACTTTGTTGTTTATCATCGTACACCTGCCATTGCTGTTGTCGTATAAATCAATGTACAGATCATAAAATCTAGTAAAAAATAGTTTCTATGTATACGCCAGTGACAGTGTTCGGCGTATCGTGCGTCAGCCCAAGATTCTTTGTTCCATCTTTATCGTGACTTTGGCAACACCTCTCTTCGTCTTCGTCCTACGTAAGGCAAAAGTTTCAGACGATAGCATCACCATTTTCACTCTGCATAGCTTTCCTTCACTGGTTTCGCCTCAATGCTGCACGCAACACCTGTAGCTTTGAGAATTCGCTGTCCACCAATTACAGATGTTGCGAAATTAGATTACGTTTTATGTACTTAAGTGTGCGGCATTCCAGTAGGTAGCATGCATGTTAGTAGACAAGGTGTTTTTTTCCCGCGTTAGGAATCAGCTATATACCAAGGTGCTTTATGGCAAGCATTCAACTCTCCTGTAAACTTCGTCTCCCTCACACGCGAGACATCACTTTGCATCCCAGCTGCCCGCACATCAATCAGCGGATCTGTGCCAGCTGCGTCCTGCGTCAGGCAGCGGTTTACTCTGGCCGCCCACGAGGCAGCTGACCCCCCAATGTTTATCGTGAGACGGCGCGGCGGCGATGGTGTTATTCTGTTGATGGCGGCGCGGGGGACAGCTTTTCTCCCTCGCGCCGCTGACCAAATCCAGTCAAACCGAGATGACGCGAAGCATTCCTCTCCTTTTGAGACTTTCTGTGGCACTTTACTTTGGCCGCGGAGCAAAAGGAATTTTTTTTTTCCTCTTTTTTTACATCTCTCTTTCATTCTTTGTACATTTTATCTTAAAGTTTTCATGAAATATATTTGTTTGTCGATCGTTAGGAAGATTATTTTGTTTTCCTCATGGGGGGGTTACGAACAAGCCATTACAGTATTCTTTTTTGCAAACTGAAATGTAAATTAATCCCAGCCGCCAGGAATCCATCACGTGCGTTCAGGAGGTAATTACATATTTGCTTTTCCGCGGAGTCTTATATTTTTTCTTCTTTTTTTGTTTTACATGGGAAGAGGGTTCGTCATGTCTTCATTTAAAATACTTCTGAACCTTTTACGGTTAGCAATTTGGCTTAATGGAAGAGTTTGTCAGTGAAGCATCCAGAGCCCGTCAATTGTTTTTCTCTGCAGGCAAGTCTCCGTTATCCGCCAGACGGTGCGCCTTTGTGTGTGCGTCAGTTTCTCTGACTTTCTTCTTGCCACATAAATTTCTTAATTGCTTGAACGTTAATGGAGCTTATGGAGGTCTATTTTCTGTAACCCAATATATAATATATATATATATATATATATATATATATATATATATATATTATATATATATATATATATATAACAATAATATAGCGAGAGAGAGAGAGAGAGAGAGGAGAGAGAGAGAGAGAGAGAGAGAGAGAGAGAGAGAGAGAGAGAGAGAGAGAGAGAGAGAGAGAGATAATGACAGGTAGATATCCAGTCAAACGGATAAATACTTAGCTACATAAATAGGCGGACAGACAGTCAAAGGGAAATAAAGATGTAGACAGGCAGACAGACTTATTAACTGCCATCAAGTATAATTATTCAGAGTTAAAGAGAAAATTATAGTTCAAATTACATAGACTTTGAAGCCCAAGTACTACATGAGATTGAAGGTAGACAGATGTGACAGTAGGCGAGAGAGAGAGAGAGAGAGAGAGAGAGAGAGAGAGAGAGAGAGAGAGAGAGAGAGAGAGAGAGAGAGAGAGAGAGAGAGAGAGAGAGAGAGAGAGAGAGAGAGAGAGAGAGAGAGAGAGAGAGAGAGAGAAGAAAAAACAACAGACAGACAGCCAGAGAAACAATGAGGCTGTTAAAAGAAGCGAGAAACTCAGTGAGTTGGCCGTCATTCACAAGGCGGGTGGCGGGCGGCGATAGAGAGAATCCGAACCATCGTAACACCCATATACGGGCAGTGGTTGTTGGTCCATTCATTTCGCGGCCTCACAGGTGTACCTTTCTTCTCCACCTCCTCAACAGTTTGTAGCCGCGAGAAGAGAGGGGCGTGCAAGTGCCGTGTAGGAAGAGGGGGGATGGGGGAGGGTGGTATATAGAACGAGAGGAAAAGGAAAAAAGGGAAGGATCCTATGGAGGAGCGAAGGGCTTTCACACTGGAGGGGCGAGAGGGTGGTCAGTGTCTCTTGTCATTCTATAGGACTTCAATGTGTCCCTTCACAACGGGTTAAGAGTGTTTTTGTCTGTGTAAGTGTTGGGAATGGGAGGGAGAATGGTGTATTGAACCTGTATTCTATTCTCTCTCTCGCTCTCTCTCTTTCATCCACACCACACACACACACACACAACACACACACACACACACACACACACGCACGCACGCACGCACGCACGCACGCACGCACACACACACACAGTACACACACACACACACACACACACTTCTGGTCAGACAAGTGGAATGGGGTGGTGGTGGTAATAGCGAGAGGAAGGTTTTTCATGGGAGTGGTAAAATCATATTGAAATAATTTGTGAGTAAGAAATGCATTCCTTGGGAGGAGCAAAGGTGATGTTTGTGTAGAGGGAAGAACTTTCTCACGCTGAAGTGGAATGCTTCAATGACTGGGTGTTGTGTGAGATGCACTTGTCGGTTGCAGGTAATTACGCTTCACTTTTAGATGTGGCTTTCCTTTCTCTTAGCGAGGCAACGAAGAAGCCTTTAGGCAGCTGAACGGTTATGAAATTTGGAGGACTGTAGGTGCTGAGGTAGCGGAGGACAAGGAGAGGCGGCGGAGGGGTAGTGAATGGTGAGGAAAGGAACTGTGGATTCAACCTCATTCATGGCTTAAGAAGACCAGACCAAAGACTACTCTATACAGTAGTCTTTGACCAGACTCATCATGTCAGACGTTAGACAACAAAAAATGAAGTCTTTCTATCTATCTTCCCTTTTAGAGTATCAAAACACCACTTTTACATCTTAAAATAAAAATAATATAAGAAAAATGGGAACTGCCTAATGAGCAAAACTATAAACGTGATTCTCTTCATTCCGCTCTTATTTGCATTTCACAGAATCGCCGGGTAACTAAGCTAATAGACGAGTGTGTCTGAAACAGCACCTCAACAAGGACCTGCATGAAGCCAGTGCATGCCTCCCCGGTGCTGTGGTGCAGGCCAGGCCCCGCTTGGGTGGGGAAGGGCAGGCAGGCCGCGGTGAAGGGGCAGATGACTGGCCGCTACGGTATACCATCTGTGGATATAAAGCAGCACAGGATAGGAGGAAAAATGTGTAAACTATCTTGTAGCTCCCAGGAACACCCAAAAAGACGTTAAAACATTCTAGGATCATAATTTTCACCGTTTTAATCGATCAAGTACACGATTTGCCAGGTATCGGATCTCGCTAGTGTCGCCGCGCTTCTGAATGAAACATGATGTTGGCGGTACCTCTAACCCACTCATGGTGCCGCTTCGTTAGTATATCATAGACGCCTCTATCCAGGTGTCTGCTCTTACTTGCTCCTGCATGAGTTTATCAAGAGTGGACGAAAGGAACCCCGATTCTTGGTCAGTTGTTTTACATGAGGAGGAACTTTCATCCGTGGAGAGCTGAGGGTGGCTGGAGTGACTTCTTGCGTTTCCAGGTCAAATCTGTGAATGCCGAGGCGATTATCCCTCTTCCAGTTCTATTTTTGGCTAATCTGTTCTTATAAATTTGTTCGTCTCCACTTGAATAACAAAAGGGTAGTAAATACTTATGAAAGGAAAAGAAAATAAAGCTACGAAAAATGATGAATTGTGTACCTTGTGTGGCTGCGTGGAGCAAGTGTCGGGCATGGGTGCTGGCCTGGGTGGGAGGGCAGCGGCAGCGCGAGTCTGACTCTTGAGAGGCGAGAGCTGAGCAGCCAGAGCAGGGACTGCAGGGTCAGTCAGTTAGCCGGGCTTCACCGTAAAGGCAACACCTGCGACTCCGGTGCTCCCGCAGCTTCTCAGTGGCTGGCCTGGTGAGGCAGACACACTAGCCGGCTAGCGTGCATGTGCTTGCCTCCCTTACGAGAAACACTCAACCAAGTTTTGCAATATGGCCTGTCACATGTGTTAGAAATCCTGAAAATTTCATCCTGGGGTGTAAGAAAAAAACTCTTTTAGTGGTGTGGACACATGCCAACTGGTACTGACTTATGTTTGACACGCAGTGACGCCAGTTAGCGGCGCTGCCAGCATGGCGAAGCCCGAGACGGAGGTGGAGGGACAGAGTGGCTCTGTGGACACCAACAACAACACGGACAGGAAGACTGTGAGTGACTCTTTAAGCAATATTAAGACACCAACCTACGGGGGCAAGTATCAGCTGCGACCTCGGTCCCTCCAGGCGCGGCGCCGCTCGGCCTCCGACTGTGAGTGGAGCCTCCAGGACACTCTGCGGCACAAGCAGAGGCCGCCGCCGCTGTCCCGCTACCGCCGGAAGACTGCCAATGCGAGGGAGAGGTACCGCATGCGGCAGATCAATACATCCTTCGAGAGAGTGCGGGGCGTGCTGCCTTCGTGGGTGTGTAGCCGCCGCGCCGCAGCTGACATGACCAAGATCACCATACTGAAGCTTGCCTCCGCCTACATCAGATCCCTGCAGGATATTCTGGACGGCAACGCCCCCGAGGACGCTTGCTCCCGGGTGCTCTCCAACATCCTGGGTGAGGACTCTGGCTCTCAAGAATCAAAGTCAAAATTCCAGTTTGAAGAATACCAACCCAATCTGAAAGTCAGTGGTCCAGATAAGATCCAGCACACTGCCGCAGACACACAGCAAGATGCTGACTTCGTATCATTATTGTGCAGCTCTTCGGATACGGGAGTTCTCAAGGATAACCTCGAAGCCTTTCCGTACCTGTCGCCAATGTCTGAAACAGAAGCCGTCGCTCTCCTGTTGGGGAGCGACGCGAATCGAGGGTGGAGTGACATCCAGCACACGCCGGTGGTGTCCTGATGATGGTACCCGAGGCCGCACCCAGCCTGCAGGGCGTGTGGCCGCTGACGGGAACCAACGGTAATGTCACGTGACACCAGCCTCGCCTCACTCTCTTCTGCAGTGCCCGTCGCCGCACTCCGAGGCAGCCAACTGTGATGACACATAGTAATATATTGTTGAACAGAAATGTATCTCTGATCTTATATGTAGATCGTAGACCGGAGACACTGAAAGTCAACAGTGAGTGCAAATTAGGTTAAGAAAACAATAAAATATATCTATCTATAAATCAATGAAATCTATGAAATACAGACTATCATGACCAGACCACGCCTTCCCGAGTGACGCGGTGCCGGTAGTCGTGTTCGCGCCGCCGCCACCCTCCATGGCCCGTCACCTGCTGCCACGCCCCTCCTTGCCACCCTTCACGGCCCGTCACCTGCTGCCACGCCCCTCCTTGGCACCCTCCACGGCCCGTCACCTGCTGCCACGCCCCTCCTTGCCACCAACAAGCCTTCATGATCCCCATAGCAGCCCTGATGCCCCACGCCTGTCCATGACCCTCAAGAATGTAGCAAATGTAAAATTGTGCGTACAAATGTAGCGTTATGAATGTTGGTAGGAAAAAACCCTGGTAATAGATACACCATAAGCAATGTATCGCTGAAAAGATCAGAAGGTGAAAAAGATCTTGGAGTGAGGGTGAGCCCAGACCTCCGACCTAGGAAACAATGTATTGAGGCCAGAAATAGAGCTAATAGAGTATTAGGATTCATTAAAAGAAGTGTTAAAAGTAGAAGTGCGGAAGTTATTCTAAAGCTTTATCTCGCTCTAGTCAAGCCTCACCTAGACTATGCAGTTCAGTTTTGGTCTCCATATTACAGGATGGATATAGTGTTGTTAGAAAAAGTGCAGAGAAGGATGACCAAAATGATACAAGGGATGCGTAACTTTAGTTATGAGAGGAGATTGAAGTTATTAAAATTACACTCACTCGAGAGACGCAGAGTAAGGGGTGATCTGATAGAAGTTTTTAAGTGGATAAAGGGATTTAATAAAGGAGAGGTAGGAAAAGTTCTTACGGCTTTTAACCAGAGTAGAACAAGAAGTAACGGATTCAAGCTGGAAAAGCGTAGATTTAGAAAGGAAATAGGGAAAAACTGGTTCACAAAAACTAGGGTGGTGAATGAATGGAATGGTCTCAGTAGACAGGTAGTTAGTGCTGAGTCATTGGGGAGCTTTAAAATGGAGCTGGATAGGTTCATGGATGGGGATGAAAGGTGGATGTAGGTAGTGTTAGGTGACAGGAACTACCACGTGTAGGCCTCGCGGCCTCTTGTAGCTTCCTTATTTTCTTATGTTTTTATGTTCAAGACGCCGGAACCGTTCGATAATCTTAGTTTGGACAAAACAAACACTGAGACGGATCTGAAATAGGTTATAATATGCTATCTAATTTATCACAATGCAGAGCAACAATTGCTGGTGAATTAATCGACTTCAGCTGCTGAAATGTCTCTCAGTGTAGCCTTGTTGTCCGTCGCTGAGACGTGGGAGGCAGCACCGGTCTGCGGATCAACTCTGTCACATCGTATATAAATCTGGTCATTACGTTTGTGCCATTAGATAAAGACATGAAGAACACCAACGCTCTGACTAGTAATTACAAAATAAATACACAAGGTGACACTGACAAGCATGTTAAATACATTCCAATTCACATTTTTTTCTAACATTACTGGAGTGACCGAGGCAGAGGCTACATACAGAGGGAGAGGCCGCGAGGAGGCTGTATACAGAGGGAGGGGGAGGCCGCGAGGAGGCTGTATACAGAGGGAGGGGGAGGCCGCGAGGAGGCTGTATACAGAGGGAGGGGGAGGCCGCGAGGAGGCTGTATACAGAGGGAGGGGGAGGCCGCGAGGAGGCGGGGTGTGCCAAAGCCGTCTGTATGTAACGTCTTACATACAGACGGCTTTGGGTGTGCGCAGCAAAGTATTGTCACGCGTGAGGTGTTCCCAGGACCCCAGCGTCACCCCGGGCAGCACCTCCCAGCCCACCACAGCTCAGCCTCACGCCCCTCGCTGCTGTATCCTGCACATCATAGCTAGAGGTCATCTATTGTATAGCTCAAAGGAAACATATGGGTTATATTTCTCCTGTTAAACTACAGTGATTAAATTATGATTTATATCGTTGTGTTTTATATCATATATCCTCCACAGCTGTCAGATGCGGCAAGCCGTCTCAAGCTACAGGAGAACAAAAACATTTTCAACAGTTGTCACACTTATTATGAACTAGCCGCAAAGCCGCCCTCCGGGCGGACTTTTTGGCTAGCTCCTGCGGAGGGCTATTGGTGGGCCTTCGGCCCACCACCTGTGTTTGGTGGGCCTTCGGCCCACCAAACATGGACTCTCCAGATAGCCCCTTCTAACTTTCCTGAAATCATGGATGTAGAAATATATGTATTCCCCCCACCCATTCACTCACCCATTACCCATCACCCCCCACCCATTCACTCACCCATTACCCATCACCCCCCACCCATTCACTCACCCATTACCCATCACCCCCCACCCATTCACTCACCCATTACCCATCACCCCCCACCCATTCACTCACCCATTACCCATCACCACACACCCATTCACTCACCCATTACCCATCACCCCCCACCCATTCACTCACCCATTACCCATCACCTCCCACCCATTCACTCACCCATTACCCATCACCACACACCCATTCACTCACCCATTACCCATCACCCCCCACCTATTCCCTCACCCATCACCCATCACCCCCCACCCATTCACTCACCCATCACCCCACACCCATTACCCCACCCATTCACTCACCCATTACCCATCACCCTACATCAAGGCTTCCTCAATTCTCGCAACACACTTTTGTTTTCACAATTCTCGCTAATAGGCTGCTAAAAAAAAAAAAGAAAAAAAGTGATCGGATCATCTCATAAGTGTGCTTATGACCTTCCCCTGGTCAACCTGATTCCAAAAATGTGCCATATGAGGTGTTTGCGCCACGGGGGGCGGAACCTATACCACACACACACACAGACAGACAGACAGACACACTTTCGCTTATATTATTATAGATCTTTATAAAACAACATCACGGAGAAAAATATTGCATGGCTCATCAATTACACACACTCTCTAAGTCTGATATATCCATACAGCATCAAATGTTACCAGCATTATAATGTTGACGGGGGGGGGGGTTTTCTTTGACTTTCCAATGCTCTTCACTTTGACACAATATATAAATTATGTTCCTTTCCTGTAATAAGTGTCAGGGCTATGGAGGATTTGAACCCATGAAACGTTATCTGTATTCCGTTTCTGCTTAAGAGTCAGTCGCTTTCAAGAATATTATGGATCTGTTTCCTCACCCAAGACTTCCCTCGCTCTTCACACAACAAAACACAACAGTCGCCCACAATGTCATGCCATTCAATCTTTGTTGTACGTCTATGCTGAATTATACATGATCTTGTGTTCCATAAAACAATCAATATAGATATATACTTTTGCTTATGCTGTTACATCCATGGGATGAAAATGTTAAGTACTATTTTGTCTCCTTATCTCACAGTGTCTACTTAGCAACTCCTCAACTAAGGTTCGCTTCCATCTACTACACAAAGTATTTCAAAGGATGAATAATTTAAGAGTATCAGAAATGCAATACACAAGAAGAAAGCAAGAAAATGAGGGCACAGCACAAGGTAGTTTACTGTGTTATTCATTCACCCAGGGTCTTGTCCACGCGAGTCGGGCTCGCGATTGCCAGTTTCACCCTCCCGGTGCGAGTTTGGAGCTCATTATTACCGATCTTAGGGTAATGATGGGACCTCACACACCACACACCCCAATCCCCTTGCTCAAGGGGGACAGTAACCGCCCGGATTTGTCAGTGTAAAATTCCCGGAAGCATTGAAGATTCGAACCGGCTACCACAGAATGGCAGGCCAGCACTATCCACTTGACCATCGTGGCAGTGTGTGTGTGTATGTATGGAGAGAGAGAAAAAAAATGGGAGAAACAAACAGACAGACATTGGGGAGGCGGTAGTTAAGCAGTGGTTAACGTCTCCGAGTGGCGTTCTCGGTGACCCGAGAATTCGTTTATGAGCAGCAGGAGGTAGGACATAGATCACCTGCATTCATTAAACGTCTGTCACTGAGGAATAAAGATAACTACATTGTGAACATGCCAGAATATTTGGCCTTTGTGTACTGTGTATTTAATAAGTGTCCAAGCTTGTCAATTTCTGACGGAAAGCTAAATAAAAAGCTGATGGTGGCTCTAAATATAAAGGTACGATGTGGTAGTTTTACATATTCAGATACTATCTACCGTAGATAACACTATAGTCGCCACCTGCACTAATGTCGCCAGCCGCTATATATTACGAATTATAGCATCACTACTGATTTTTATGTGCCACTGAAGATGATACACAGTCGTTTATATCATGACTGTATAATCTACGCTGTTTCAGTGTTGCTTTATGCTTTGTATCTGCAAGTATATACGGTTTCAAATTTCGCTGCTTGTTTATTTTTCGGGCGACGACGATGGCGGGAGGACACTCAGAACATAAACACTAGCTGGCGATCTTAGTGTAGGTCGCCACTCGGTTCATATTTTGGTAATTTGTTCATTTATAGCCATAATATGACACAGATGAAGACACGAAATGACACAGACTCTCCAGATAGACCCTTCTAACTTTCCTGAAATCATGGATGTATAAATGTAAGTATTAACGCCACCAGACGTCTGTAAATCGTCGAAAAAAACGTTGTCCTGTCGAGTTTAGTGTTATCTACGGTAAGCATCTCTCTCTCTCTCTCTCTCTCTCTCTCTCTCTCTCTCTCTCTCTCTCTCTCTCTCTCTCTCTCTCTCTCTCTCTCTCTCTCTCTCTCTCTCTCTCTCTCTCTCTCTCTCTCTCTCTCTCTCTCTCTCTCTCTCTCTCTCTCTCTCTCTACATCTACAGTATCTATCTATCTCATTCTCTTTCTTCATATCTACAGTAACTATTTACATCTATATGCATGTTTGGATATGTGTCT
>JACEEZ010023897.1:0-35000 GCA_016584305.1 Chionoecetes opilio | reverse complement strand
TGTCTTAGAAGGTCAGGCAGCGAGGGGTATCCTAACTCAGCATAACATACATTATTGGTAGTGGCTCTCCTTACCCCTAACAACTCCTTCATGGCCCAATTGTACAACTTAATGATAGGTTTCACGTCAGCGCCTACCCAAGACTCACAGCCATACAGTAAAGACGACATAAGGGCAGCATCGAACAAACGACGTTTTACAATAAAAGGAATGTCATTGTTTTTTCGAATAAATGAGACAAATTTTAAAACATGACATAACTTGTTTTGTGCATGTATTTTCACAGCAGATGACACCGAACCCTCACACGTGAAGGGAGTCCCCAGATACACGTAGCTGCTGCAGGGCTCCACCACTAACCCGTCCACGCGCAGCGGCTCGGCGTCCCCTGCTTGACCGTTTATCACGAAAAACTTTGTTTTACCTATATTTATCTTCATTCAATATTCATCACAAAATTCCTTTAATATACAAACTTCTTTAACATGTTGTCCCTGGTCGTAGCAAGTATCACCGCATCATCCATATACAACAATATGTGCAGCCATTCTATAAATGTCTCAGGACTACAATTATCTCTCATCATTTTTACCAACTCGTCTACATATAATATAAATAGGAGACAAGATGTGGACAGACCTTGCCTTACTCCGACGGTGGAGGTGACAACTGCACAGCCTGAAATACTTTCCGTGACGCGGTACATGGCAACTATAGCTGCAAGCATCATCATTCCACAACCTAGACGCTTCAGAGTCATAAACAACTTTTGTCTTGGCATTACGTCATATGCCTTCGAAAAATCAATGAAAGACACGAATAACCTTGTTTTTTCTTCCCTCCTTGCGATCCAGTGATAGCCGTACTTAACAATTATTTTTTCCAGGCACTCCCTCGCTTTTGGTTGTGCTCCCGGCCTGCTCCCGAACACGGCAGCTTAACCACTGGCCTAGTCTATATGACAGAGGACCATGTCCGTACAAGGCTTGGTGATGGATTATTTAACACTAATTCCCCGATAATTAAATCTGGGTTTATCCCTTGTCCCCCTTTTTAAAAGATGGTAAAAATCTTTGCCCTGGTCCATGAATAAGTACTTACCACTCAATTGAAAACTCTGTTGAATAGGGTCCACACACACACACACACACACATACAACAAACACAGGCGCACACAAACAGCACACACGCACGCACGCACGCACGCACTAACGCACGCACTCACGCAACTCACGCACGCCTCACCGGCACAGCACTGCCCACCACGCACCGCCCGCACGCACGCGACGCACTCACGCACACTCACGCACCGCATCACACACACACCACGACACACACATAACAACACACACAACTTATAAACGCATCCTGCCCCTTTCCAATATTAGCATTCACCTTAAGTCAGAATTGAAAAAAAAAAAAAACCCCCCCCTGTTACAACTCCGCACGCCAATCATTTCCTTCTCATCCTTCCTCCATCCAACGCCACCTTGATGAGGCCCTCGACCACTCCCTTGGCAATGTCATGCTGTGGCTGTCCAACACAGACACCTGGTCCCACACACCTGAGTCCCCCCACTCACCTTATCACCTCACGCTCCTAACCTTTTTCACGACCATTCGCTCTTTTCCCCGTCCCTGCCCGTCCCTCCCTCCCATCCCGTCCCCCCAGATTTTCTCCCTTGCACCCTTCCCCTCCTTTTACACTACGCCCGCCCATGCATTATTATGTTACATTCCCTTTATCTCTTCTTATGGTTTTGTATGCCCTTTAATTCTCTCATAAATTCTTGCCCGTGTCCCTTTTAGATTATCTCCTGTGGGCCGTCTTCCTTTCTTGTCTTTTCTTTCCCCTTCCTCCCCTCTGTTCTTTTATTCTTTCTTTTTTCTCTGTTCGAAGGAGGAGAGTAGGGCGAAGAAGCAGTGGTTTTGTTCCCCCCCCCCCCTCCGAGAGTAGGAATATCTTTGTTTTCCTTCCTTGTCATGGCTTTCTTTGTGGGCAGAGCCTGGAGTTAATCCCCCTAACGGGGGTTCTGCGTCCCTGCCACGGTGAGCATTAAAGCCAATCCCTGAAACATACGATTGTTGGGGGGGGGGGGGGGGGGGGGGGTTTTGCACACCCTTCCCTGGAAAAAACTAAACTAGCCACAAACATAATAAGAGTAGGGAGGCCGGGGTGCGCGGATAATCGCGCCGCTCCACCCTGTTTTGCCTGGGGGCCCCGACCTATTCAAACCCCTCCTATGCCGCCGCAGGGGAGGGGTCCTGCCTATGACGAGTGCGGGCAAAGCCCTCGGGAATCCCGCCCACTCTAGTAAAATCAGTGGAAGGGGCCCCCTAGCCCCAACTTTTTCCCTTAAAATGGGGTGGCCCCGGGCGGTGCAGAAGGCGGCGCCTGCCCGTCGAATCACTCCTGGAGCAACCTGCCTGAGTTCTTCTTCGTGTGTGCTTTCGTGGAACTGTCTGAGCCTCTCAGGACGATATCGACTACCTCTCCTATCGGCGAGCCTCAGTAGCTGAGGGTGGTATATAGTGGGATCCTCCCTGAGACGAGGAGCCTGGCAGTGGCGAGACTTAGTCATTTGGGGGTTACACCTATCTACTGGTTCGCCATGAAGCACTGGTTCACTGTGTACGGGGAGTAGCTATAGGGGCAACTCCAGCAAACCTGCAGGGTGCCGTCATTTGTTGAGGGTTACATCCCGGTTGATGAGCGTATAATGCGGGTGAGGATGAACACACTCTGGGTGTCATGTCTTCTTGTTGGTCAGTGTACGCTTCCTACCGAGATGCGTAAAACCTGAAGAGAAGGAGATTGTTCTAAGGGACTCGCCCCGGGCCAAACCTCGACTCTGTATTAGACCATTGTACTCCTCGTAACACACTCAATACTCATTGCCTTGGCAACTTCAATGCTACTACTGGCACTGTGAGATATGGCTACGAGTTGTGGTGTTGGTCCCCTAATGGCTCCGGTACCAGAAAACAACCAGCAGTTCCTCCTGCTTCTGACTTTTGCAAGTTCCAGAAAAGGTTTGAGAATTTGCAGGTTCTTTGGTACAAGACAAGAAGCCTTCACCACTGGACCATGGTATAGTACGATGCCGGAGGGTACCCTAAGGAGATCGACCCACATCCTCGTTAGTACCGTTTGAAGGAATCCCTCCAGAACTGTAGGTTTTACCGGAGTGCTGAGTTCTTTGTAACAGATCACCAGACTTGTTGTTTGCCTACACTTAAGGTTTCATGTCAAGTCCAGAAGAATCTCAAAGAGGTAACCATACTGTTGATTCATCTTGAAAGAACTGAAGGACTTGACATTTGGCCCTCATGAGTATGCCGGTGGCAGTCTCCAATCGGTTTTGAATGTGCTCGGTGCTCGCGGGGATATCATTGTAGAACTGTTGGATACCTTCAAACCGTGTAAACTTACAGGCCCCTGCCAAGGAAGTGTAATTGGGGAGCGCCCGGAGTTCATGTCTTTGGGTTTTTGTCTCTACGGGAGACGCTGGAGAAAATCGAGGAGAGTCGCGCTGCCAGGCTGGCTGGGACCGGTCCGAGCGACAGGGCTCTGTCACGCCGTACTAGAACCCTCCTGAGGAGAGACAAGGAGAGGTATGTCAGGAGTCCTCCGCTGATGATGTACCCGAGGTACATTTGAACGCTAATGACCTCCGACCCGCCTACCGAGCCCTGAAGACGCCGTGTTCCAAGTTCCCTGTCTCGGGCGAGTGCTATTAAAAAAAAAAGAGAAAAACGAACACAGATGGGCCGCCTCGTTTCGGACTGGTATGGGCTAGATGCTCCGTTGGGCTGAGTTACTTGTTGGGCATTGTTCATGGTGGACCTCTCCACACTACTAGCAGCTTCACACCACTGGGTTACAGGCAGTGGATTGACACACATCACAAATACCTACCCCATTAGCCCAACACAGAAAAAAACCGCACCCCCCTCTTGGACCTAAGTCAGAGAAGGCTGCAGCAAAGTTGAGAGGTGGAGACAGGCAGCTGGTTGTGTGTAATATCAGTGCGGAAGCTCCTCAAGCTGGGGGTGAGGCCATTGATCCCGGGTTGCATGCTGTCCTGACTGGCCGTGTGGCAATCAGGTCCCTGACTGGAAAGGGGGCTCGGTCGTTCCCCTAAGTCTGGAAAAGGGAAATGGGACCGTCAGGACTAGCAACACTTACCGCTATTACACTGCTCAGCGTAACCAGGCAAGGTGCTTTCTGGCCCATCATGGCTGACACGAATTGCAGTCATCTGGTGAAGCATCAGAGACCCTCATCATTCTGGGTTTTACCGCCTGTTAAAGTCAATTCAACGTGAACCGTATCCCTAGCGCTTTCGTGGGTCCTGGGGAGCCGACGTGAAGTTTTCGAGAGGGGATTGCTTTGCGAGCTTATGTTGATCTCAAGAAGGCGTTTAAACTTCAGTGCATCGTGAGTCACTCTGGGATTCTTCTGCGACTAGTCGAGGGGATTTCCTGCAAGGACTATTTGGTTGATAACTGTCGTATTCTGGGAACGACTGAGAGTGCTGGTGAGGTGGGGGCAGGTGTATCCAGCTTCTTTCCTGTGAAATAACATGGAGTGGGCAAGGGTGCCGTCCTTCCCCATCACTTTTCACCGCTTGTATGGACTGGGTAATTGGTACAAGGTTGTAAGATCAAAGTGAGTTGTGGGCATCCCGTCCGGCCTAACACCAAGATCACTGATTTTTTTTGTTTTTGCCGATGATTCAGTAATCTTTTGCTGAGTCGCTGGAGTCCTGGTGTGGCCTAGCGTTCTCGAGGCGCCTGCAACTAGGAGGCCAAGCCTTTGGGACTTGCGGTCTTCCTGGCCCCCCCTCATGACCAGGTCCCCATGTGTTTTTGGAGAACTTACTAGATTGAATCAGTTACCGTCTTTTTTCCATGGCGTGTTTCAGGGCATTGAGATCTTGGAACAGTTTGTACATACTTGGTCGCGCAGTTCCATAATTGACGGCGGGTTCACGTCAAGAAGCCTTACGGCGGATTGGCAATTAAGCCCACGGTTGTTTATGGCTCGTCGCCCAAGCGGGAGTATTTTGGCGTTTTTGTCCGGTACCATTGCAGGAGGACAAAGATCCGTTCTTTCAAGTCGCCTTGTGATGCCTGTCTTACTCTATTGGGTGTGAGACATGGAACTAAAAATAGTGACTTGAAAGAGACGAATCAATGCCTTTGGTAATAAGTGTCTTCACAGAATCCATGGGGTTAACACTCGCTGGGGAATTGATACTGTCAAATCAGCACGATTGCACCGTGAGACTGAATCGAGGCCTATTACCTGCATTAGTCCGGTCCCCAGCGCCAACTTCGCGAATATGGTCATATGCCGCTAACCCCTGAAACCGATCCTTCCCATCCGGTTGTATCTGTAAGAGACAATTCCGGCGTGGAGGAGGCCAATGGGTGCGCCCACAAGTCTCGGGGGCGGGGGCAAGTTTTGATGTTTCTTGTCGAGAGCTGGCTTTGGATGGGAAAGGAACCTGGCATGGAGAAACCTCGCGCGTGGTGACCCCCGGAGTGGCTCCCCGTAGGGTGGGCGAAGCCGACGCGGCCCCCCGGCCGTATGCCCCAAATGAGTTGATTGATGGCTCTTACACTCTCTTTAATCAATTTCCCCACCGGCGTCGTTTTTCCCCCTAGAGCCTCGAGCGGCGTCAGGTGTGGACGAGGAAAATATTTGTTGCTCTGGTGTATTGAGGCCCCCGTTGGGGAGATTGGCTTTGGTGGGAAAACCTGAGATTTATGACAACACGGGTCCCTCTCTTTCTGTCTGGCGTGCTGAGAGCCAAAAGTGCCATTGTTACGGATATCGGACAAATCGCATAATGACAGCTTCGGATTAAGAAAAACACACGAGGTATAAGACGCGTGTCAGTTGTTTTGAGTCAGGTGCTGGTGATGCGTCCGTGTGTGTGTGCTGTGTGTGTGTAATCCGTGTCGGATTTAGGGCGGGGGGGGTGCCGATTAGGGCCATGGCGTCTAAGGCACCCCGCCTCCCACAAAGGCCCCCGCACCCCAGAGGAAAAAATATGTTTTTAATGAAAATCTGAATGCTTCTTATTTGCTCGAACACTATTTACATTACATGTACCATAAAACCCCCTTTAGATGGCCACACATTAGTACCAACATAATTGTTAAATATGGGTGGAAAAAGTTTCAATTCAATTAAATCCTACATAATGAAATCTTATCTTGAAACCACATTTGGGTAAAGTTCTCTAGAGTCCTTTCCCGTCCCTTATTTAGTGGTTTTATTATGTGCCACAGACCTTCACAATCTCTTCAGATACCTCTAGACGCCCCTTTTCACACATTCTAGAGTATCAAGCCCGAGTAGCCGCCGAATCCCAATCGGCGTCTACTCGTGGAGACAGGGTGGACACTGACACCCGACAGACTGTTTTTATCGGTCCTTTTTCTCGTGTACCCATCCACGAATAGTAAGAAACGCGTTGGTACGAACTTTTGCTAAGAATTTTTGTACGCATAGGTACGAGTACTAGTAAAAACCGAGTGTCTCCACGAATCTTGTAACGAGTCCAGATACGAACTTGGTAGAAAATGTAATTTTTTTTGCCTGACGAATTGCCTTACGAAAAAGTACGCTAAGAGTTTTCTATGATCTTTGCGAGTTGCTACTACAATTGCAAGAGTATGGCTAAGCAGTGTTTGTAGCACCTAGGTGGCTTGACCCTGACAAAATTGATCTGGGAGGGACAATCCTTTTTATCTCAGTTGTAACAAAAGAAAAAACAAAAAAAAAAGAGAATACACGGGTCATCTGCACCTCACCCCGGGAGCGGTTACGTCACAAACCCCCGGCTAACACCGGGACCACTTCCCACTAATGCATTGACAGAGGGCACTACCGAAGTATGATTTTTTTTAAGAAGACCGCCCATGTTTTTCCGCTCCGCCCGGGATCCAACCAATCCGGACTTCGAGTTTTTGTGAAACCGAGCGTGCTCAAAATCACACATACACACAGGAAGCAAACCGTCACTACGATGATCCATACGTCACTAAAGGGAAATGATCTTGAGTCACTACGATTTAAGCCTGATCGCACGATAAATTACAAGTCGTTTACGAGTTATGACAAACATCAGTTACGCACAAACAAGATCCTAAAAAAAATACGGATCACCCCATCCGACGCGGCGGTTGGGGTAGGGAGGGGGTTAAGAAGATGACCCGTCACGCAGAAATCCAGAGTGACAGATAGGCAAGTAAATACCAATATAGATGATTTAACACTCGCTTTGACCCAAAAATAAAACTCGGTGAAACAATTATAATAGATATTCAACTCTTATCCTTTTACTAAGAATGACCTTACATTCCTTATAAAACAACAATTTGGTATTAATGGAAGCCAGATTATTTTACCACTACGCTACCATGAAACCCTTGGATTCTATAAACAATAACAGTAAAAGAGCACGGTGGCACTCGTGTTTGGGCGGGGGTAGGATGTAACACCGGTGGGAACCCTCGGCAAGAAATAAAGTAAAACAGAAAAAAAAAAAAAAAAAAAAAAAAAAAAAAGAGAAGGCTTAAAAACGTGCTCAGCTGCGCAGCCTATCCCCCCTCCTTCCTCCCCCGCCCCAACACATGCCACTTAGCCGTGTAACAGTATTGTTTTTATTACAGCCATCTGTTTTTCATGTCTGTTTATTTGGTAAAGAACAGTCCCCGATTAAGTACCAATTTGTGTTTGTTATAAAGGTAATAGTCCCTATACTACCACTGCTATTGCTACTACTAACCTACTATTTACTACTATTACCACTTACTACTTTTTACAACTACTACTAACTACTATACTGAACGAACTTTTTACTGCTACTATATTATTACTTCTACTGTTACTATTACTACTACTACACCACTACTACTACTACATACCCCGTATGGGGAAATAGTAAATTTATTATTATTTTTTTTTCATTGCTGTTTTTATTTGGTAGTTTAGTTAGTTATATTATCTTATAAAATGGAATAGGGGTAGCCATGAACGTGGGCGCACGGAGCGGAATCCCTCCCCGGCCTCTCACTATACTTGCTGATAGAATGAGGCAGATCGAGGAGGGCTTTGGGTCAAGAAAGTTAAAGAGAGGGTAGCGTCACTCCCATTAGACCCTCTATGGTACACAAAATGAATGGAGCCCTATTTTATTAGGCTTGTTTTGAGGTTTTTTTGATATTAATAAACTTTATATTACAATAAAATAGAATGTGGATTTTTCCTGTTTTATTACAATCAAGCAAGTGTCCGATGAATTAAAAATATAAATCATAAAAGTTTCTTGGCTACTCGTCGTGCTCATGATTGGCCAGACGTCCATATAAGCTCTAGCCTTTAGCTCCGCCCCCTTATCAAATACGAGCTAGTCCTGAAGTGTAGCGAACAATGGAGGCTACAGAAAAGCCGCTATAGAGACTTTTGAGACAGGTGCGTGGCCTAGTGTCAAAAGTTGCCACGATGAATATTTCCCGTCGCGTATGACGCTACCTCTCTTCTTATCCCCTTCCTTGTCTTGGGGGTGGCCTTGATCGCGTGGACGTTATGTTGCGGCCCCAGCGTGAGCCACAACTCGTCCAGCCGTTTCGTGAGACCGTTATAGAACCTGTTGTACGCATAAGCTACGCATACGCTACGCATCCTAAAAGTCGTGGGACGTTTCGCGGCCAGATTTTTTGAAACATAGTCCAAAATTTCCAGCCCCTCCGCACGCATATACCCAAGGGACACCTAGCGACCCTGGCCAACGACTCTCAAACTACTTGATACAACTTGATGGCGACTATCCACCAGTACCTACGAGTGCGTCCAGTATTTTCGCGAATAAAACGGAGTCCGCAGCGCACAACATTCGGCGCGCTAATCTAGAAGATGTGTGAAAATGAGCTTAAACGTAATAAATAATAAAGTGGGGAGGAGATTAAAAAAATAGAAAAATAAGATTACTAACCTAAACCTCAATATAACATAACCTAACCTGTAAAAAGTTGTAGTCCCTTTTTCACCGCCCGTTAGATCTCGTTAGGAGGTTATTGTTTTTAGGTTGTTAGTGAGTCTAGGTTATTAATTTTTATTTTGGGGGGATCCACGGCGGGATTATGGTAGGGGGGAAGGGGGCGTTGAGGGCAATCTCCACCCATTTATAATTACGTTTTTTAGAGGTATATGAAGGGATCCTGTGGAAGGATCTTGAGAGAAAAAAACACAACTAAATAAAGGCGGTAAAGGACTCGAATTTTTACCCCACATTTTCATTAAAGGGCCCCCGCACAAGGGTGACCATAAATTCCGCCCCCTGGTGTCCATGTGTCAGAGGCTTAAGGCACTAAATCCATTGAATTGTATTTAAATACTAAATACTAAAAATAATATTTTACGAATGGTATTTTACATATTAAGTATTAAAACACGATCAATTGTATTTAAATACATTTGTAAATACCATTTTAAATCTACACACATTTTTTAACATGTCCGAAAAAAAATGGATTTTTCCTGGATTTCCTTAGATTTTTGGGTTTTTTTTTTTTTCCTTAGACAATTTTTAACTTCTCCGGCCTGAATTTCCTAAAAATATCAGGACATTTCTTGCAAGTTTAACACACTGTTTCACTGTAAAACATCATGATTGCCAGATAGTTGGGCGGGTTTTGAACATGGCCAAATTAACCTCGATAAAAAAAAAATATTTTACATTTTTTTATTATTAGTATTTTTAAAATACAAAATGTAAATTTAATAATCATAAAAGTATTTTAAATATTGTATTTCAGTACATGACAAACAATGTTATTTATAAATCAATTTCTAAATCCACAAGTCTTTAAATACCGTTGTTGAACAGAGTATTTAGATACTGCCGCAGCACCTCTTGTATGTGTTGGTGGGGTGTGTAATGTTGTGGTGTGTGTGTGTGTGTGTGTGTGGTGTGGTGTGGGTGTGTGTGTTGTTGTGTGTGTGTTGTTGTGTGCGTGGCAGATCTGGACAGTATTTTTTAAATACTTTGTAATTTAAATACGGATTTAAAATACATTTTGTGTATTTTAGAAATAGGGTTTTTAAATACATTAATTTTTGGTCAATGTATTTAAATACAGTATTTAATATTTTTATGAGTATTTAAAATACATTGTTATTTAAATACTCATAAAGATAAAAATGTAAATTCTTTCTTATCATTAATTTTGGCCATACGCCCGCCCAACTATCTGGAAAACCCTGATTTTAAAGTGAAACCAGTGTTTTTCCCGTTTTCAAGGAATTTCCTTATTTTAAGGAAATTTTAGTCCTGAGAAGGAAATTTCTAAGGAAAACACAAAATCTAAGGAAATCCGTTTTTTGTTTTCGTGAATGTTAATATTGTGTGTATGTTAAAATGTATTTACAAATGTATTTAAATTACAATTTATGTATTTAGTATTTATTAAATTTTAAATACATTTGTACATGTTTGTTACTATTTCTTACATTTAAATACATTCCTCATTTTCTCGGCCTGTAATTTTTAGTTTTTTAGTATTTAAATACATTCAATGTATTTATGTCCGCTCTGTGTGTGTGTGGTGTGTGGTATGTGTGTGTGTGTGTGTGTGTGTGGTGTTGTGGTGTGTGGTGTGTGTGTGTTGGTGTTTTGTGTTTGGGTTGTTCGCATTCCCATGTCCTTTATTTTCAGCTTATTTATGGTTTTTTTTCCCGAAAAAATATTGACCTTCTGACCAGCAGAGGGGAGAGCAAAGATTTGTTGGATTCTTGCCATGACGAGATCTAACGTAGTTTTTGAAGCTGTTGTTCATGGTCTGCATGGATGCCTGTTTA
This sequence comes from Chionoecetes opilio, assembly GCA_016584305.1. NCBI lineage: Eukaryota > Metazoa > Arthropoda > Malacostraca > Decapoda > Majidae > Chionoecetes > Chionoecetes opilio. The sequence goes on along the minus strand of JACEEZ010023897.1, from coordinate 24,124 downwards.
CCCTAGTCCACAATTGGAAGAATCCGTGGAATCCCTTGGCTCGGGGTTGTCCTATAGAACATAATGAACACAAAGTTTTCCTTGGATGTACCCAGATGTGAATGAAATCAGAAACATATGCTAATTTAAATAATAGCTGGGGAAATACCTTTTGGCACTTTCCTTAAGTACCCTAAGGTCCCACTGGTGAACTAAGGGGAACTCGGGTTCCTTAGTCCATGGGGCCCTGGGCTGAACTTTTTTTGGTAAAGTTTTCATGAAAATGTACTCAAGATGTTACTTAAATGTGAAGATTTAGGGGTTAACATTATGCCCCTTCTTAAGCCCCCCTTTTCCACAAACTACAGGACTTAAGAAATCACCAATTCTTTATAGACTGCCAGTGTTGATACTTTTTAAGGAGGGTTTTGTGGGATGTACCCGAAATTGTGAACTGACTCAAGTTTTTGGGGGTTAAATTAGGCCTTTGGCCGTTTTCTTAAGTACCCTAGTCCACAACTGGTGAACTTCACAATAAATCATCCATGGTTCCTATCATGGGGGCCCTGTGCTCGGGGGGTTTGTTTTTGGGTAAAGTTTTTCATGGATGAACTCCAGATGTGAATTAAATGTGAAATTATGGGGTTTGCCTTAAGTTTTTTTTTTTCCCCCCTTCTTACAGGCCCCCTTTCCCCAAATGGTGACCTTAAGAACAGAACAAGTTTATGAATAGACCTTTCCCAGAAATGACCGTATTTTGGCGGAATGTTTCATGGGATGTACGTCAAAGTGGTTGATTAATATAATTTTGGGGGCAGCTTTTGGAAGAGCCCCCTCTAGTGGCAGTCCACAATTGCAGAGCTTAAGAAAGGCCTTTTGGGGGATTCCAAGGACAGTCCTACCCATTCCAGGTGTCAAACCTTTTGTACTCACGAAGTGAATTAAATGTTTCTGGGCTCCTGGACTAACTGTATCCCTCCCTCCGCCTCTCCCTCACCACCTGCCTGCCTCCTTCACGTGCTTTGTTCCCCTGCGACCATTGCGGATCCCTGCGGCTGCTTCTCGCTACCTCTCCCTTGGGAAGAAATGTCTTGTTTTATCTAGAGGAAAATAATCATGATGCTCAGGCATAAACGCAACAAACAAAAAAGCGAGTCATCGTCATAACCATTATTATCATCATCATCGTGGTACCACCATCATTATTATCATTATCATAATCATTACGATCATCAAGTAATCTGATGATAATCTAGAATCTAGATGACAGTACTAGTCAAGGAAAACGCGGAGTATTATGAAACTTTGGTCGCAATTAAGACTACATATCCATGTACTCATATTTTTTATGCTTAAAAATGCATTATTAATTAAATATATGCAGTTTTTTAGGCCAAAATATCACGTGACCGCGGAACGCGCTGTGATTGGTTGTGACGTAGGAAACCAACAGTCTCACAGTCCTCGCCCAGCTGATCGGCTCTTGATGGCATCAACAGAACGCCAGTATCCTTTCAACATGTCCCAGTCAAAGAGAACATACTGTGTTTGTTTTGTGCCAATGTGCAAAAACACCACTATTAAAACACCAGACAAAGTGTTCATAACTGTGCCCAAAGACAAGAGAAAAAAGGGAACAGTGGTGGATGTCTACTCAGCGTGACTTCCCCTGCAAGTCTCGTCTTTTTAGTTTCAACATTAACATTAGACAGTCCAACCTTCTTCCAATACGATGTTATTGAGGTGACTGGTTCCTCAGCACTGCGTCTCTCAAGCCACCCTACAAAAGCAGCCGCATGTTTACAAGGCTTCTGTGCAGTCTTGACACTTGACATCGAGCATTTCCGAACACCGCATATATAGTAGGGTACGCCGTAGGTCCAATGAAAAGTGAAATATAGATTATTTCGAATTTGGCAGGGTGTTTTCTTATGTAAAATTGAATTTTAAGGGTGATTTGTCCACTTCAACTTTTTGGTTTGAGCACTTCTTGCTATGCAAAAATGGACTTTTATATTTATATGCAAAACATAGCTAAAAGTGCGATTCTGTATAGTAAGAATTGCTCAAATGCAAAAATGGAACGGATAAAATCGTCTTAGAATTCCATTTTACATAGGAAATCGGCATGCCAAATTTGAGAAAAACAATTTTTGCTATAAGGCGTACCCTAACCAGGGTACTAAAATAGTTGGATTGGGTTACGATGGGAGGAAGGACAAGACCAGGGCGATGGTGCCCGATAGCTATGGGAAACTGCACCCAAGGTTGATCAGGGAGGAGCATGTGTCAGTGACAGAGGAGCCATCTGGAAGGTACCTTTGGCACTTTGTACCAGAGGACCCGGTGCCACCTGAGAAGCCTGCGTTCAAGGTGGCTCAGGCTCTCTATGATCTGCTGGTGACATACGACTCCACCGACTCACTGATCGTACTGCAAGGTGACTCAACTAGGGCCAACACGGGGTAGAAGGACGGGGTCCCACGGGGTGGGACGCAAGCTCTTCTGGAGTATATGCGTGTTGCACACAAACGAGTTGCCCCTGCGCCACCTTATCACCAGCATCGACGGGCCTACCTCATCTGAAACTGGCTTCACGGGTCCAGTGTGCTGTCTGCTGTCCAGCGTGAATGAGATGCAGTACAACGCAGAGTTCAGAGGAGTGCCAGACGGTGAAGATCTCACGGAGATACCGGAGTATATCCTGGTCAACATGTCCACTGACCAGCAGGTCTCCTACCAGCTGGTCCAGGCGGTGAAGCGGGGCGTTCTCCCGTCCGAACTGCAGGAGATCAAGTGTGGCAAGGTGTCCCACTCCAGATGGCTCACCACAGCCCAGTCGCTCATGTACATGTGGACCAGAAAGCATGGACTGACTGGCAAAGAACTGAACACCCTGGAAATCCTAGTCAAGTACTGCCTGCAGGTGTACTTCAAACTCTACTACGACATCAAGGTTCACCACAGACTAGAGGACGGCCCCAAGCACATCCTCACGCAGCTCAGAGTGATGAGGTCGCAGCCCAAGAAGGTCCAAATAGTTGTGACCTTCTACGTGCGGACAGGAGCATGGTTCGTACACTCAGAATGTGTCCTCCTCTCGCTGATGGCGAGTCAGAGTGAGGACGACCACAGGTTCGCCGTGACCCAGATTTTTGAAGCTGAGGGCTGGCGAGGAGTATGGGGACACCAGCGTAAGACCTCGCATCACACCCAAGCTGAACTTGTCAGCCACCAGCTTGCAGACACTGATCAGCTGGCAGCCTGACCAGGTGCACGAGCCGGCATTCACCTGTTCACTGTCCGGGGATCAGATCCAGGAGATCCTGGTCAAGCCGTACGAGGTTCCGGAGTTCTCTATCCACACTCAGAGCACCGAAAGAGTCGTGAAGCAGGTGACAGAGGCTGCGGCAGCAGTGGTGGGGCAGCAGGCCAGAGACGGGTTCATCCGGGCTCGGGCCCACCACCGGGAGACCATGCCCTGCTTCAGGTCTAAGAAGGACATGATGGACACGTTCTAGGCCAACGTAGAGGCTGTGACACTGTGATGTAGTGCCTCATGAACCAACTGATCAGAAAGAGCTTACCACGCTGGTCATTTTGAACTCATATTGGTGCATGATGCAATACACAGGACCAACCGGACACTGCGTACTCATTTAAGCATTATTCGATAAGGGTGCAATATAAAAGTGCGATTTTGCATAGTAAGAATTGCTCAAATGCAAAAATGGATACAGATAAAATCGTCTTAGAATGCCATTTTACATACGAAATCGGCATGCCAAAATTGAGAAAAAGAATTTTTGCTATACGGCGTACCCTAATATATAGGCTTGCGAGAGACAGTCACCACGCACGAGACAGCATGGCACCTTAGCAAGAGATATTGTCTTCATGGATTGGCGATTGGCTTTCAAACCGCAAGCATCGTATATTAATTAATGGTGAGGCATCTGATTGGTTAGATATTACAAGTGGGGTGCCTCAGGGTTCGGTCTTGAGCCCAACTCTTTTCCTGATATATAATAATCAACGATCTAGACTGCGGTTTTGTATCTAAAATATCGAAATTTGCTGATGACACCAAATTAGGCGGTAAAGCATATACTAGAGAAGACTGTGAACTTATTTATACAACGTGATCTAGATAAAGTATCGGATTGGAGCGATAAATGGCTATTAAAATTTTATTCCGATTAATGAAAAGTAATTCATATAGGTAACGATAACCTCACATTTAACTATCAGATGCAGAACAAGTCGTTAATTAAAGTACAGCAGGAAATAAATCTAGGTGTCGACTAGTACGCATTGCTATAGCTGCTAGTAAAAAGGCTAATATGAACCTGGGCTTCATTGAACGAATCCTTGAACATAAATCTCCGAAAGTAATGACACGCCTATACACGTCTTTGGTTAGGCCGCACTTAGAATATGCCGTTCAATTCTTGTCGCCTTGTTTCGTAAAAGATGAAGTCAAATTAGAATTGATTCAAAGAAGAGCGACCAAAATGATTCCATATTTACGAAATTCAACTTTTAATCCCTTGAGGCCCAGAACGTAATTTCAATTGTAATTTGGGAACCATTAGACAATGTTTAGTGACTCTAAGTAATGTTTTATAGCTATGACCTATTTAGTATCTTTGTCCACTAACGCATGTGGTATATTGAGTGACTTTTCGTTATTTTATGGCTAACAACAGACGATTATATGAAATTTCCATGTTACTATCTATCCTCTTTAGGGGCATGGTATCCTTTTCCAACTGTCTCTTACATGTAGTTTGATAGTTAGTAGTATGTAGTTCAGCAGATACCCTGTTTATAGATCAAAATTGTCTCCTGGCATATGTTCTTCCATATATATTTTATATATATATATATATATATATATATATATATATATATATATATATATATATATATATATATATATATATATATATATATATATATATATATATATATATATTCCTATGTATTTGTCTTCAGGACAATTGTTGGTTTCTCAGCATCTCCCTTATTTCCATAAAAATAGTGCAAGTATTCTAAGGGTTGTTGATGTGGCGATATTTCCTCCTTGCATTTGCCGCTATTTGCACGACGACAAGAAATTGATTGAATTAGTGTGTGTGTGTGTGTGTGTGTGTGGTGTGTGTGTGTGTGTGTGTGTGTGTGTGTGTGTGTGTGTGTGTGTGTGTGTGTGTGTGTGTATTCATCTAGTTATATTTTACAGGGCCTGAGCAGCGCTCGTATGGCCCCGTCTCCATATCAACATTTATTTTATCATTCATCCTTAGTGCTTAGTGTTGGCCGAAGCCACCACCCCGGGAGGGGGTTCACAAACCCCCGGCTAACACCCGGTACCCATTCACTGCTGGGTGGACAGGGGCTCGGGTTTTTAAGAAGACCGCCGTCTGTCTTCGCTCCGCCCGGGGATCGAACCCGGGACTTCTCGGTTGTGAGCCGAGCGTGCTAACCCTTACACTACGAAGAAGTGTGTGTGTGTTGTGTGTGTGTGTATGTGTGGTNATTGGTTTTGATTCGTTTTTAAACACTTGCATGATGGAGCGTATTCTTGGTGTACATAAGGCGAGTGTGTCTTTTTATTACATCATCTATTTTTTCATCCTTTTTAACGAAGTGAAGTGTTACGATAATAGTTTATTGAATCCTGAATGGCGTGCCCTCGCATTGCAGGCTTATGACATAACTAGCAGCACGGAACTGTCATTACAACCAAGTAGTGTAGACGCCGCATCCAGATTAGTATATACTTCATCCTAGGAATACCAACAGTGTACGATACTAAATAAGAACATATTCCTAGGATCGCTCCATCTTCAATCCACTTTTATTTATTTACGTATAATTGGCGTGTCATTAAATGCAAGGACGTCTGTGTACATCGAGATAAATAGGTGGTAACGCTGTATCTACTGTAAGGGTTATAGAAAATCAGCTCAGCGAGAGAACACACTTGGTATTTACCCTGTGGCTCTGTAGTAGAGAAGCGTGCGCTAACCTTCTTGTTTTTCTTGTTTGTCCTACTTCCCTTGACTTGCCTCCCTCGCCTCCTCCCTCCCTCGCTTGACAGGAGGAGCAAGAGCGTGTGTTGAGTGGCAAGGAGTCGCGGCTGTGTCTGTGTCTAGGAGTGACAAGTGGCGTTCCTCCTCGATCGCACGCACTAATGAGGGGATGTAGGGAAAGTGTTTATCGCGTGTGAGGAGTCTTTTTTTATGTGTGTGTGTGTGTATAAAGGTTTAAAGGTTTAAAGGTTTATTAACTCAATACAGATCCTGAACGGGGTATTAGAGTTTCAAATTAGTAATAAATATACGTATTGACCCTGGTAAAGAAAAAACAAACAAAAAAACGAGTAACTAGACTTAATAGCGTAATAGTTAACATAATAGCTTAATAACGTAATAGATAGCAAAAACTGATAAGCAAACATCATTTCTAGAACATAGGAACAGCTCTACTTAAAATGTCTTGTAATTTCTACAATAAACTTCGCTAAGTTTAAAAGTACTTTATAATTTGTACAGGCAAATAGTTCAGTCATTTTATATGTATTAGGGAATACATAGTAGTAGGGTTTTACATACTGCTTTCGAACATTATGAAAGAAAGTACACTTAAAAAGGTAATGAAATTCGTCTCCTACGTCATTCATATTACAGTGGGTGCATATACGATCCTCAATTCTAATATTAGTATATTTACCTCTCACAATCGGTAAACGATGATTAGCACACTTAAATTTACATAACGTCCTGTAATATTTAGATGGTAGTTTCATCAGATAACTTTGCATTTCCTTATTTTCAGTCATAATCCTGTAATTGACACAAACTAAATTATTGTGAGTTTCTTCCTTCCACGTTTGTTTGTAAATGTCGTTACACCTTAGCTTGAAAGCTTCCTTTAACCAATTACCATTAACATCATTTACACTAATAAAAACATTGCTCATACCGCAACTATTCAACAAATGGTTAACCTTCATAATCCAAGGAGATCTATAGATGTTTTGATCATACAATTGTTTAACAAATATATATAATATTGATAATATTTTGTTGTTATCTCCATTTGCAATTCTAAACCAAAATTAATAATCCTGTTATCAATATACTCCTCTATTGATTTAACCCCAAGTTCACCATAAATCATACGCAGCGGTGTTGATTTATTCACTCCCAACAACCTCCTCATAAAGTTATTACATGTTATCTGTAACTGCCTATTGTTTTCAAAACCCCAGACCTCACACCCATACAACATAATTGGTACAATAAATTTTTCATAGAGATCTATACTAACGTCAAGTGGTAGATTAAATTTAATGATTTTATTAAACAACCCATACATAGCCCTTTTTGCCTGGACTATCTGCTTATTTTTAGCCTTATAAAATGACCCATTATAGTTAAACTTAGTTCCTAAATATACGTACTCGTGCACTACTTCTATATCTTTATTCCCAAACTTAAATGTTTTGAACCTTCTTACTTTCCCTCTCGAAAAAATAAGAACTTTAGTTTTGTCAACGTTCACTTGTAATCCCCAGCTATCACAGTACCCGTGCACAGCACTCAGCGCCTCCTGCAGCTGCGGCGCTGTCTCCGCCAGTATCACTGTGTCGTCAGAAATAAAGTAAACAACATAGTCTTAAGTAAATATCAAGGTCATTTGTGCTCAAGGTGCGGGATATACTATCTTCTATAAAAGTTAGACCTGGAAAGTTACTACCTACGTGCGTTTTGAAGTCATTAAGAAATATCGCAAAAAACAGTGGAGACAAGTTTTCACCCTGCCTAACACCTGTTACAATGGAACAAATCAGATACACAGTTGTCTAGTTTTACACAAGACTTATCATTTATGTACATGCTCTTGATAACACGTAAGACATCTCCATTAATATTACTATTTAACATTTTTAACCATAAGGATGTTCTTTCTATAAAGTCAAAGGCTTTCCTATAATCTATAAAGGCACAGAACAGTTGTTTGCCATTACTGATATAAAAGTGACTTAATATGTGCAAAGTTAATGTATGGTCAAGGGTGCTGTAATCTTTCCTAAAACCTGCTTGCTTATTACCCAAAACCCCTTCTGTCATCAGATAATCATAAAGTCTAGCATTTTTTTAATAATGATGTAAATAGTTTACCTAAGCAGCTAAGTAAAGTAATACCTCTATAATTATCAACATTATCAATGTTACCTTTATGCTTATACAAGGGCTTCATAATACCGACCGTCCACTCAGAAGGAATAACTGCTGTTTTCAAGATTAAGTTAAACAACTGTACAATAACAACTACCATGGTATCTGGACAGTGCTTTATAAACTCATTTAAAAATATTATCAATTCCTGGTGACTTTCCATTTTTAAGTTTCTGAATGTGTTTCTTAATTTCATTAAACGTAAATGTGAAATTAATTCAATCATTTTCATTTTGTTCTAACTGAACTGTATTCACTGATTCACTTGCTGCTTTAGCGTAAATGCGTTGTTTTGAAGCATGAATCTCGTCTGAGTCAGTGAACGCTTCGGAGCTATCGTTACAAAGATCACGAAAGTACTCAAAAAAAGTATCCAAAGAAATATTACCAATATTTTCCTCTTTATTTTCATTAATCATGTGTATGTATGTATGTGTGTGTGTTTATGTGTGTGTGTGTGTGTGGTGTGTGTGTGTGTGTGTGTGTGTGTGTATGTATGTATGTATGTATGTATGCATGTATGCATGTATGCATGTATGCATGTATGTATGTATGTATGTATGTGTGTATGTGTGTGTGTGTGTGTTGTGTGTGTGTGTGTGTTGTGTGCGTGCGTGCGTGCGTGCGTGCGTGCGTGTGGGGCGTGCCGTGCGTGCGTGCGTGCGTGCGTGTGCGTGCGTGCGTGCGTGCGTGCGTGCGTGCGTGCGTGCGTGCGTGCGTGCGTGCGTGCGTGCGTGCGTGCGTGCGTGCGTGCGTGCGTGCGTGCGTGCGTGCGTGCGTGCGTGCGTGCGTGCGTGCGTGCGTGCGTGCGTGCGTGCGTGCGTGCGTGCGTGCGTGCGTGCGTGCGTGCGTGCGTGCGTGCGTGCGTGCGTGCGTGCGTGCGTGCGTGCGTGCGTGCGTGCGTGCGTGCGTGCGTGCGTGCGTGCGTGCGTGCGTGCGTGCGTGCGTGCGTGCGTGTGTGTTTGTCGAGTGCAGCGTGGTATCTACCCTTTTTGCAAGCTTGGGATCGTGAATGTAGCATATGCATGATCGTGAGCATAATTAGGCAACAGTTTTTGTACCTCGGGAAATGCCACCAACGCCGTCTGTCCTCCATGCGACCATCGGATATCTGGAGACAGACGCTCCATCGATAGGCTTCCATGTCAGGAATTACACATCTCACTATCCCCAGCTATGGGTGAAATAGTGGGCAGCCTGGGGTAATCCCTACAGGGGGTTCTGCGTCCCTGGCCACGGTGAGCAGTAAGGCCAATCCCTGGCATAGATTGGTTGGGGGGAGGTTTGCAACCCCTCCCTGTAAAAACTAAACTAGCCACAAACATGTTAAGAGGTAGAGGCCGGGGGCGCGGAAATCGCGCAACCGACCCGACCCGGTTTTGCCGGGGGGTCCGACCATGCAGACCCCTCCTATGCCGACGCAGGGGAGGGGTCTGCCTATGACGAGTGCGGGGCAAAGCCCTCGGGAATCCCGCACTCTAAATCAAGTGGTAGGGCCCCTTGGCCCAACTTTTTCTTATGGGGGTGGCCGGGGCGGTGCAGAGGCGGCGCCTGTCCGTCGAATCACTCCTGGGATCAACCTGCGGAGGGTTCTTCGTGTGGGCTCGTGGAACGCTCTGAGCCTCTCAGACGATCATCGACTACCTCTCCTATCGGGCGAGCTCAGTAGGCTGAGGGTGGATATAGTGGGACTCTCTGAGACGAGGAGGCCTGGCAGTGGTGAGACTAGCAGTGGGGGTTACACCTACTACTGGTCCGGCATGAGCAATGGTCACCGTGTACGGGGAGTAGCTATAGGCATCTCCAGCAAACTGCAGCCGTCAGTTGTTGAGGTTACTCCGGTTGATGAGCGTATAATGCGGGTGAGGATGAAACACACTCTGGGTTTCATGTCTCTTGTTGCAGTGTACGCTCCTACGAGATGCGTAAAACTGAAGAGAAGGAGATGTTCTACGCCAAACTTGACTCTGTATTAGACCAGTGTCCTCCTCGGACCACACTCATTGTCTTGGGCGACTTCAATGCTACTACTGGCACTGTGAGAGATGGCTACGAGTTAAGTGTTGGTCCCCATGGCTCCGGTACCAGAAACACCAACAGTTCTCTGCTTCTGAACTTTGCAAGATCCAGAAGGTTGAGAATTGCAGGTTCTTGGTATCAGAGACCAGAGCTGCACCGCTGGACATGGTATAGTAATGCCGGAGGGGTAGCTAAGGAGATCGACCACATCCTCGTTAGCACTCGTTGGAGGATCCTCCAAAACTGCAGGGTTTATCGGAGTGCTGAGTTCTTTGGAACAGATCACAGACTTGTTGTTGCTACACTTAAGCTTCATGTCAAGTCCAGAAGAATCTCAAGAGGTAACCATACTGTGTTTCATCTTGAGAAACTGAAGGACTTGACATGTGCTCATGAGTATGCGGTGGCAGTCTCAAATCGGTTTGATGTGCTCGGTGCTCTCGGGGACCCTGTAGAACTGTGGGATACCTTCAAACGTGAAACTCTACAGGCTGCCAAGGAGTGTATTGGGGAGCGCCCGAGGTCAAGGCGTGGTTTTGTCTCGACGGAGACGCTGGAGAAAATCGAGGAGAGTCGCGCTGCCAGGCTGGCTGGGAACCGGGACCAGCACAGGGCTCTGTCACGCCGGACTAGAACCCTCCTGGGGAGAGACAAGGAGAGGTATGTCAGGAGTCTCGCTGAGGATGTCGAGGGTCATTTGAACGCTAATGACCTCCGACCCGCCTCTCGAGCCCTGAAGAAGCTCCGTTCCAAGTCTCCTTCTCGGGCGAGTGCTATTCGAACAGCAGATGGGCGCCTCGTGTCGGACATGGATGGGCAGATGGCTCGTTGGGCTGAGTACTTTGGGCAGTTGTTCACGGTGGACCCTCCAACTGAGCAGCTTCACACCACTGGGTTACAGGCAGTGGATGCCGATCCTCCCATTGACGAAAGCGCACCCTCTCTTAACGAAGTCAGAGAGGTTGTAGCAAAGTTGAGGGGTGGAAAGGCAGCTGGTGTTTGTAATATCAGTGCGGAGCTCCTCAAAGCTGGGGGTGAGGCCATGATCCACGGGTTGCATGCTGTCCTGACTGCCGTGTGGCAATCAGGTACCATTCCTCCTGACTGGAAAAGGGGGCTGGTCGTCCCTATTTGGAAAGGGAAAGGGGACCGTCAGGACTACAACAATTACCGCGGTATTACACTGCTCAGCGTACCAGGCAAGGTGCTTGCCCATCTATTGCTGACACGGATTCGCAGCCATCTGGTGAAGCATCAGAGACCTCAGCAGTCTGGATTCACGCCTGTTAAGTCAACAACGGACCGTATCCTAGCGCTTCGTGTCCTGGTGGAACGCCGACGTGAGTTTCGACAGGGGATGCTTGCAGCCTATGTTGATCTCAAGAAGGCGTTTGACTCAGTGCATCGTGAATCACTCTGGGATCTTCTGCGACTTCGAGGGATTCCTGCAAGGACTATTGGTTTGATAACTGGTCTGTATTCTGGGACTGAAAGTGCTGTGAATTATGGGGCAGGTGTATCCGGCTTCTTTCCTGTGAATACAGGAGTGAGGCAAGGGTGCGTCCTTGCCCCATCACTTTTCAACGCTTGTATGGACTGGGTATTGGACAAGGTTGTAGATCAAAGTGATTGTGGAGCATCCATCGGCAACACCAAGATCACTGATTTTGTTTTTGCCGATGATGCAGTAATCTTTGCTGAGTTGCTGGAGGTCCTGGTGAAGGCTCTCGAGGCGCTGCACGAGGAGGCAAAGTTTTTGGGACTTGAGGTCTCCTGGCTCAAGACCAAGGTCCAGGAGTTTGGAGACTTACTAGATGAAGCAGTACAGTCTGTTCATGCGTGTGGCGAGGACATTGAGATCTTGGAAAGTTTTACATACCTTGGTATCGCAGTCCATAATGACGGTGGGTCACGTCAAGAAGTCTTACGGCGGATTGGCATAGCCCACGGTGTTATGGACTCGCTCAGCGGGAGTATTTGGCGTTGTCGGTACCTGTGCAGGAGGACAAAGATCCGGATCTTCAAATCGCTTGTGATCCCTGTCCTACTCTATGATTGTGAGACATGGACACTAAATAGTGACTTGAAGAGACGAATCAATGCCTTTGGTAATAAGTGTCTTCGCAGAATCATGGGGTATCGCTGGGATGATTACGTGTCAAATCAGCGATTGCACCGTGAGACTGAATCGAGGCCTATTACCTGCATAGTCCGTCAGCGCCAACTTCGGCTATATGGGGATGTGACACGCTACCCTGAAACCAATCCTTCCCATCGGGTTGTATCTGTAAGAGACAATCCGGCGTGGAGGAGGCCAAGGGGGCGCCCACAAGGCTCGTGGCTGGGGCAAGTTGATGTTTCTTGTCGAGAGCTGCTTGGTATGGGAAAGGACCCTGCATGGGAGCTCGCGCGTGGTGACCCCCGGGAGTGGCGTCGTAGGGTGGGCGAGTCGACGCGCCCTCCGGCGTATGCCCCCAATGATTGATATACGCACCCCTTAGATGAGAGGACAATAACTCCCTCACCAGGGGTGGGGGAAACAAACCACCACTCTACCAATTATGAGAGGGTGTTTGGTGGATAATTTCCACACATATCTCACAATAGCAGAGTGTTATCATCTATATAATTATGCTGCTACTCTTCCAGCCCACGTTGCCCATGTGTTAATTTAGAATACATATTAATTATATTATCAGGTTCCAAGATATAAAGAATGTATGAAAGTCGGCACTAAAAAGATGCCATTTTTCCGAGGGCAAAAGTGTCATTAATTATGTATATCTTCACTTAATATAAGAAGAAATAATTTTTTCCATGCTCGTGCAGAGTATTCTGTGGCAAACAGTAAAAACTATAACAATTACATTTGGAAACCTTCATGATTTTATATGTTCTTGAAGAAAAACCTGTTATGAACAACACCGCATGAGAGTGTGATAGGTTTCTCAAATCGGTGATTTTTTTACCATTTTCCACCACTTCCAATTTTGTCTACTTTTGATTTGTGATCTACTGAGGTGTTAGGAATATCATACAACAGGTTTCATTTCTGTTGCAATTTTTTCCATCATGGGCCATTAATGGTGCTAGATGGACTGGACTATTTTCCTTGTCTGCCGTTTTGGTATGATGTTTTACCACAAATACGTACACAGCTATTTATTTACTTATGTATCAAGTCGTGAACAAAAGTTGCAACAGGTCTGCACAAAGTTAAGAGATAACATAATTACACAAGGCTTAAAGGAGCCTCCCCCCTACTCACCTTTACCGACATCCGATAGTATTGAGATATACAAGACAAGGAAATAAAAGGGAAGCGTCAAAAGGAAACAATCATCGCAGTCGAAGGTATTACAGCAATAACGAGGCCATGGACGAGATCAATGGTAGTAAGAAATCAATAAAGTGTGGGATCAGACATCGAAAACATCAGAGTTTTATAAAAAACATATCAATTTGCCTCCATTCCAGGGTTCCTAAATAAAGATAACGAATTTTTTTATGATAGAAATACTGGCATAGTACTTTTAATGAAACCATCGGGCCCTGTTTCATCATTGAGTTTCAGTGTTTTTTTCGTATAGGAAAGCATTATGTTTTCTATCCCTATGTTAGTATGCGGTAGCAGAGTGGTTAGCGTCTCCGAGTGGCGTTCTCGGTGACCTGAGTTCGATCCCCGCTGAGAACCAAAATCCATTAAAAAATTCTGCTCCTTCGAGTGGCCTTAGGACATTCACATGCTGCCCATTAACTCTAACTTCGATTGCGACTGCATCGGAAGACACAGGGGGGCGGCATGAGCCTCCAATCACAGGCATCACTAAAATTCCTGCCTGCGCCACCACGGGCGAAGGCCAACCATCACAGCCCTCAAGTGAGCCTCCAGGGCCTACCATGTTACCCCTGAAGGGCACTGCCTACAGGCGCTATAGGCACATATGTAAAAAAAAAAAAAAAATTGGTGACTTGTACTTTCAAGTCACCAAGCAGACGAACTCGCCCACCTCTTTCTACATGGAAATACATATTTTTCGTAGATATAATAGAAAACGCCCTGCCACACATTATTGTCTAGACTAGAGAATTGGCTGAGAAAATTAAGCCTCGTGACCTTCAATACAAAAACCCAAACCGGCGCCTTGAACATAACTCTGCGGATCACTGTCACCTTGCTTCAGTGCCCATTTCTTTTGCACAAAACATTTCCGTCCTGCTCTTTGCTAACGATGTCTTGAAGAATTTCGTACCAAAAACAAAGATCCTTATTCTTTACCGAAGTGTTGTTTGTCTCTGTATCGTGTATATTTCTTACGTGTGAGCGGGGGACGTGAGGGACTGTAGCCTCATAGTACACTTCTATACAGTACAGTGACACACGCTACTTTTTCACTTTTACTTTTACACTTTGCTATTGTGTTGCTTCTCTATTTGCCTTGCACTATTTTCTTATTCACTGCCGCATAGCATTCTACCTGCTTGTAACTCAGGTGATGAACATCTCAAATCGAATTATGTTTCTTTCTCAATACCGTTCATACAGCTGGTGAAATCCAGATCTCTCATCAAAGTTCAAATTTTTCGGCTCATCAAACACACCAGCTTTTATTTTTTCATAGCTAAGACCTGTACATCCTGCACATGTGTACATAAAGCAGTCACCTTGTACATCAAGAGCTTTAACATACTGCTTGATTAGACCCAGTCTGATGTGGAGAGGAGAAAATATTATTTTTTCTATATATATAAAATTTTGGTTGATTACATTTTTTTCCAAACATTTTAGGTTGTCCTCATTAGCCAGTTTTCCTGAGTCCAATGTTTGTCCTTTGCCCGAATATCGCAATCATAAAAAACTGTGAGATTTAGTGTATCAAGTAACCAAGAACCAGGTAACGCAGTAACGACTATTCTACGTACACAGGGCAAGGCCCAATGGCCAACTGACGTGCCGGCAAATGTCTGCATCAACCATTGCCCACTAGGTAAACATGGGTTTTGACTCTTACACTCACATTTATAAAACTTAATTAAAACCGGATAATTCCTAATACACACATTAAATTAATATACCCGATGATGTCTTGTGAGAAAGAAGGCTACATACACAAAATATCTTTGATCAAAAACAGGACGTGATAGAAGAGAATTACTGTGATTTATTAAATCTGCTTTTGTTGGCCAGTGTCAGAAACGAGTGCACGATGATGGCACTGCTGACCTTGCAGGCCAGCCGGTGTAGTGCCACGATGGACTCAAGTTTAATATTCAAGCCATCCATGCTAACCTTATGGCCTAGCGCATAACACTGGCATGTACCGGTTATAAAGGCTTGCATATACATTTTCAGTACAGTGTGAACGCAATGATAGCGTGTTTTTAAGAAATGTATTGATGTGAATTCTTAAGAATGAATGAAAATATGCCGGGTATTTGAAACATTAATAAAGAATTTCAGATAACTTTGCGAGGTATATCAAAGATGTACATTAACTTAAGTGTATACCCTCAGTCATGGTTCAAGCGAAATTCACAGAAAATCATGTATATATAACAACAAATAATTAGATAATACAACACTGTGTTACTGCATAGATCAAGGTTGCTTCCTCAAGTTTGAGGGAAAGTGTATTGATGTTACCGCAGCGGAAAAAAGATCGGTCACGTCAATTGCAGGAGAAAAATCTTGAAAGTGTAATTGGTGGTAAACTAATTAATCAACTTGAAAGCAGATTTTTCGTTCAGATCGTAACTCCCCAAGCGCATTAATCTCTGCCCTGGCGCTCAGCCTAAAATGTGGCAGCATTTTACAAATATTTTTTGTCTGGCCATGACGTAAGTAAATAACTTGCTGTGCCAAGACTTTCAGAAAACATTTAATCAAATTCCCTCACAGGCCACCTGTGTAGAGAGTGAATCCGTGGAACACAGGCAGGCAGCTCATCATTGGCTGTGCAGCAGGCCAAGCACAGCGAAGGCAACGCTGGAATGAATCGCCCTCTGAAGGTCACCAGTCCACTGTTGTGTTTCATAAGTATTTGTTCTTAGACTATATTATGTAATATTCAATTCAATGAAATTTATAATGACCTGAAATTTCACTATACAGTATATACAATTTCATTGCGAAATATATATGATAAACTTGTATCGCATGTATCTGATTACAATGGTTGTTTAAGGTTTAGGAGTGGTAATATAATCAGGAAACGTTGTTGAAAACAGGAACATGCTATTTTGTTTTAGATGGAAAGCTCCAAAAGTAACATGACTTCTATTATAGGTAGCTAAGCCATCCCGGTGCATTGTCGCCTCCGTGGTGCAGTGGCTAGCGTGCCTGGCTACGAATCTGCGGGCCCTGGTTCGATCCCCGGCCAGGGCAAGTCGGTGACCAGCCTACCCAGCTGTTCTTTCTTCCTTTCGGGGTTGATAAATGGGTACCTGGGGTAACCTGGGGAAGGTAACTGTGGTAACCCGGGAGTCACACTAGCCCTGTGTTCCGGGGTAACGGGTTCTCACCCACCACAGGCTCTAAGGGCTAATGCCACGGAGATGAGCACCGCATGCCACGCGCAGCTTAGCGTATGCTCCCATCTTTACCTTTACCTAAGCCATCCCGGACCTCCATTGTAGTAATGACTTCTACTATAGGTAGCTAAGCCATCGCGGACCTCCATTATAGTAATGACTTCTACTATAGGTATCTAAGCCATCCTGGACCTCTCCATTATAGTAGTGACTTCTAGCATAGGTAGCTAAGCCATCCCAGACCTCTCCATTATAGTAGTGCACACTGACACAATTTAGACCTGTTCAGAAAACAATTTTTTCCTATTTTTATACCCCCCTGCAAGGTTTCCCATGCTTTTTGACCTGGAAAAGCCGAAAATCACAATCATTTTGAGCTAAAATGTCAGGAACTTTTGCCTCATTGGACCTCAAGATATTAAGCCCGCGACAGTAGAAAAGCGCCTAATTTTGCCTTCCGCCAGACTTTTTTTCACCTGAGACTTTTGTTACAATTGTGATAGAACAACAAATTGGGTATCAAATTGAAGCATTTTTAATATTATTTATGAAAAAACAATCCAAGTAAACATTCAAGAAAAAAAGACACATCATATCCAGAAAAAAAGCAACATTTTCTGAAAATTTCATATAAATTTCATAAATATTACAATCTTGACATCAAAAAATGTGTGACAAAGACTAAAAACTATTTTCAAGTGGCAGAAAACTCTATTGTCTATGTCAGAAGGACACTTCACAGTCATTTTTTCAGAGTTTGCTTCTTGAAGCTGTGTCAGGTACCACTTGTGGTTTTCAAGTTTTTGTAGCACTGCCTGAGCAATCTCTGGATCTGTTCTCTTGAACTTCATCATGTCCTTCATGAACTGCATATCATTTGCAGGAGCATCTGCAGCAAGTGTAGATGACATCCACATGGGTGTATAGTCCTGCAAATGATCAGCAGTTCATGAAGGACATGATGAAGTTCAAGAGAACAGATCCAGAGATTGCTCAGGCAGTGCTACAAAAACTTGAAAACCACAAGTGGTACCTGACACAGGAGGTTGTGTCGTTCGCTCTCTTCGGTAGCAGACTCAGTGACAAAGAGAAGCAGGACATTGCTACCAAGCTGCACGCCACTGAGAAGCCAGATAGCTTCAGACGAGGGAAACCTATGTTCCCTCAGGTTACAGCCAAGACGACTCTGGCTGATCTAGTTGGTCCAGAGAGTCATCTTCTGCTTGACACCCTTGGCATTGAGTATGACTGGCTTCTGCAACCTGTGGCGACATGGCCAAGGAGTGATGACTACAGCAAGGCCCTGGAATATGTCAGCAATGTAAAAGTAGTGAATGACATTGCTGAGCGGGGAGTCAAGATGATGACTGATTTCGCAAACATCATTACCACAGATTCTCAGCAAAAACAGTACCTTCTTCAAACTGTGGAATACAACCGTGAGCGATTTGATGGCTTCAAGAAGCAAACTCTGAAAAAATGACTGTGAAGTGTCCTTCTGACATAGACAATAGAGTTTTCTGCCACTTGAAAATAGTTTTTAGAGTCTTTGTCACACATTTTTTTATGTCAAGATTTTAATATTTATGAAATTTATATGAAATTTTCAGAAAATTTTGCTTTTTTTCCGGATATGATGTGTCTTTTTTTCTTGAATGTTTACTTGGATTGTTTTTTCATAAATAATATTAAAAATGCTTCAATTTGATACCCAATTTGTTGTTCTATCCCAATTGTAACAAAAGTCTCAGGTGAAAAAAAGTCTGGCGGAAGGCAAAATTAGGCGCTTTTCTACTGTCGCGGGCTTAATATCTTGAGGTCCAATGAGGCAAAAGTTCCTGACATTTTAGCTCAAAATGGTTGTGATTTTCGGCTTTTCCAGGTCAAAAAGCATGGGAAACCTTGCAGGGGGGTATATAAATAGGAAAAAATTGTTTTCTTAACAGGTCTACTGACACATGTTCTACTATAGGTAGCTAAGCCATCCCGGACCTCTCCAGTCTCCATGATAGTAGTGCACACTGACACATGTTAGATGAATAAGAATACTACAAAAGTGCACTTCTATACCGGGAAGTAACATGAAGAACGCGATGCGGCATGAATCCATATATTTCCTTCAAGCAGGTGCGCAATTCTCGGCGGATCTGTTTTTTGTAACAAAGAGTTAAAGAATCTGTGATCAGCCACGTTCCCCAAGTCTTCTTCGGGACACGACGATACGACTTCGTTTTACAATAACTGTTGCTGTGAAACAAGAACTATTATTTCAAGTCAATATTGCCGTGTACTTTTACAAAGGTAGCGGCAACAGCGATGATTGTAAGAATTTTCAAAACTTGACTTTTGCGCTACAATAACAAGAATATTAATCAAAAACATCATGGAGCGAAAATGCTTCCTGAGCTAAATGGGTGCCAGAAATTGTATTGATAAGTTTATTTCCTCGATAAAGACTTTTGATGAGATATAATTTACAATACGAAGTGCAAGATAGTTAAGCTTGCTCGACCCACAGTCAACCCAATCCACCGGGAGCAGAGTATCGGGTGTTAAAATGACGCAGCAAGCACATGTTGGTACACCGCATCTGAACGCGACGACTCAATCACTACAACGACCTAAATGACCTCAAACATGAATAATAATAAGATAGTTTATTTTACCTCCCTTCGAGGTAGAGTATTGAGTGTTGACTTGTATCAATCAATCATTGGGGGCATACGCCGGGGGGCGCGTCGCCTCGCCCACCCTACGACGCCACTCCCGGAGGTCACCCCGCGTGAGTTCCCATGCAGGCTCCTTTCCCATACCAAGCAGCTCTCGACAAGAAACATCAACTTGCCCCAGCCACGAGCCTTGTGGGCGCCCCCTTGGCCTCCTCCACGCCGGATTGTCTCTTACAGATACAACCCTATTGGAAGGATCGGTTTCAGGGTAGCGTGCCACATGCCCATATAGCCGAAGTTGGCGCTGAC
Organism: Chionoecetes opilio; assembly: GCA_016584305.1. Lineage (NCBI taxonomy): Eukaryota > Metazoa > Arthropoda > Malacostraca > Decapoda > Majidae > Chionoecetes > Chionoecetes opilio. The sequence goes on along the minus strand of JACEEZ010023897.1, from coordinate 4,371 downwards.
GGACTATGCAGGTAATAGGCCTCGATTCAGTCTCACGGTGCAATCGCTGATTTGACACGTAATCATCCCAGCGATACCCCATGATTCTGCGAAGACACTTATTACCAAAGGCATTGATTCGTCTCTTCAAGTCACTATTTAGTATCCATGTCCCACAACCATAGAGTAAGACAGGGATCACAAGCGACTTGAAGATCCGGATCTTTGTCCTTCTGCACAGGTACCGACAACGCCAAATACTCCCGCTGAGAGAGTCCATAACACCGTGGGCTATGCCAATCCGCCGTAAGACTTCTTGACGTGACCCGCCGTCATTATGGACTGCGCTACCAAGGTATGTAAAACTTTCAAGGATCTCAATGTCCTCACCACACGCATGAACAGACTGTACTGCTTCATCTAGTAAGTCTTCAAACACCTGGACCTTGGTCTTGAGCCAGGGGACCTCAAGTCCCAAAGGCTTTGCCTCCTCGTGCAGCGCCTCGAGAGCCATCACCAGGACCTCCAGCGACTCAGCAAAGATTACTGCATCATCGGCAAAAACAAGATCAGTGATCTTGGTGTTGCCGACGGATGCTCCACAATCACTTTGATCTACAACCTTGTCCAATACCCAGTCCATCATACAAGCGTTGAAAAGTGATGGGGCAAGGACGCACCCTTGCCTCACTCCTGTATTCACAGGAAAGAAGCTGGATACACCTGCCCCATACTTCACAGCACTCTCAGTCCCAGAATACAGACCAGTTATCAAACCAATAGTCCTTGCAGGAATCCCTCGAAGTCGCAGAAGATCCCAAAGTGACTCACGATGCACTGAGTCAAACGCCTTCTCGAGATCAACATAGGCTGCAAGCGTCCCCTGTTGAATCTCACGTCGGCGTTCCACCAGGACACGAAGCGCTAGGATACGGTCCGTTGTTGTCTTACCAGGCGTGAACCCAGACTGCTTAGGTCTCTGATGCTTCACCAGATGACTGCGAATCCGTGTCAGCAATAGATGGGCAAGCACCTTGCCTGGTACGCTGAGCAGTGTAATACCGCGGTAATTGTTGCAGTCCTGACGGTCCCCTTTCCCTTTTCCAGTCAGGAGGAATGGTACCTGATTGCCACACGGCAGTCAGGACAGCATGCAACTCACAGATCATGGCTTCACCCCCAGCTTTGAGGAGCTCCGCACTGATATTACAAACACCAGCTGCCTTTCTACCACTCAACTTTGCTACAGCCTCTCTGACTTCGTCAAGAGAGGGTGCGGTCTCGTCAATGGGAGGATCGGCATCCACTGCCTGTAACCCAGTGGTGTGAAGCTGCTCAGTTGGAGGGTCCACCGTGAACAACTGCCCAAAGTACTCAGCCCAACGAGCCATCTGCCCATCCATGTCCGACACGAGGCGCCCATCTGCTGTTCGAATAGCACTCGCCCGAGAAAGAGACTTGGAACGGAGTTTCTTCAGGGCTCGGTAGGCGGGTCGGAGGTCATTAGCGTTCAAATGACCCTCGACATCCTCAGCGAGACTCCTGACATACCTCTCCTTGTCTCTCCCCAGGAGGGTTCTAGTCCGGCGTGACAGAGCCCTGTGCTGGTCCCGGTTCCCAGCCAGCCTGGCAGCGCGACTCCCCTCGATTTTCTCCAGCGTCTCCGTCGAGACAAAACCACGCCTTGACCTCGGGCGCTCCCCAATACACTCCTTGGCAGCCTGTAGAGTTTCACGTTTGAAGGTATCCCACAGTTCTACAGGGTCCCCGAGAGCACCGATCACATCAAACCGATTCGAGACTGCCACCGCATACTCATGGGCACATGTCAAGTCCTTCAGTTTCTCAGATGAAACACAGTATGGTTACCTCTTGAGATTCTTCTGGACTTAACATGAAGCTTAAGTGTAGCAACAACAAGTCTGTGATCTGTTCCAAAGAACTCAGCACTCCGGTAAACCCTGCAGTTCTGGAGGATCCTCCAACGAGTACTAACGAGGATGTGGTCGATCTCCTTAGCTACCCCTCCGGCATTACTATACCATGTCCAGCGGTGCAGCTCTGGCCTCTGATACCAAGAACCTGCAATTCTCAACCTTCTGGATCTTGCAAAGTTCAGAAGCAGAGAACTGTTGGTGTTTCTGGTACCGGAGCCATGGGGACCAACACATAGCTCGTAGCCATCTCTCACAGTGCCAGTAGTAGCATTGAATTCGCCCAAGACAATGAGTGTGGTCCGAGGAGGACACTGGTCTAAAACAGAGTCGAGTTTGGTGTAGAACATCTCCTTCTCTTCAGTTTTACGCACCTCGGTAGGAGCGTACACTGCAACAAGAGACATGAAACCCAGAGTGTGTTTCATCCTCACCCGCATTATACGCTCATCAACCGGAGTAGCCTTAACTGACGGCTGCAGTTTGCTGGAGATGCCTATAGCTACTCCCCGTACACGGTGACCATTCCTCATGCCGGACCAGTAGTAGGTGTAGCCCCCACTGCTAGTCTCGCCACTGCCAGGCCTCCTCGTCTCAGAGAGTCCCACTATATCCACCCTCAGCCTACTGAGCTCGCCCGATAGGAGAGGTAGTCGATGATCGTCTGAGAGGCTCAGAACGTTCCACGAGCCCACACGAAGAACCCTCCGCAGGTTGATCCCAGGAGTGATTTGACGGGCAGGCGCCGCTTCTGCACCGCCCCGGCCACCCCCATAAGAAAAAGTTGACTTGTAGGCAGATTGAAATTGGTAGTTCCTGCAATATATTCATATACAATTATTTTTACGCATATTAACTCTCACATAATTTAGCAGTCCGGCACGATGAACACTCTGAGGTGTGTGTGTATATATATTATATATATATATATATATATATATATATAGAGAGAGAGAGAGAGAGAGAGAGAGAGAGAGAGAGAGAGAGAGAGAGAGAGAGAGAGAGAGAGAGAGAGAGAGAGAGAGAGAGAGAGAGAGAGAGAGAGAGAGAGAGAGAGAGAGAGAGGAGAAAAAAAAAAATTAAAGAAAAAAAAGTGGAGAGAAAAAAAAAATCAACTTGTTATAATCCTGCATCAACAACCCTGACGCAATGTGAAATACGTTATCTTCTGTAATCAGCGAGGGGTGACACTGCAACCCTATATATATAGATATACGTATATATATATATATATATATATATATATATATATATATATATATATATATATATATATATATATATATATATATATATATATATCGTTAAAATTTATAGCTATTTCAGCGTTTATTATCTTCTTAAAGATATTTTCTCTTTGTCTTAAGAGTGTCTTATTCTCTTTTGTAATCACTTTTATGACTTCGCCGTAGCTTGTCATGTTTGCTGTATCGCGATTTCGGGTCTAAGAACCCTTCTTCAGCAGCATGTGGAAGATGTTTTCTCCTCAGGAGTTGAGGTGAGCATGATTAAGATGCGAGGTGAAGCGCTATTTATAGCCGGTCTGCCTGCCACGCAGCCTATTAGCGGCACCGGTGATTGGTAGATAGCTTTTGCTTCTCGTCTTCTTGAGTGGGTGATGCTGATTGGTTGTTTGGTCTTCGCTTGGCTTTTCTGTGAGTAGGCTGTTATTTGCTTTTTTTCTTTTCATGCTGGGTAGAGCTTGTAGGTCGTTTGCCTGTACGTTAAGTTTGGGATTGATCTCTTTTATGTACAGCGCTTCTAGGATGGGAAGTCGCCGCACATCTGCACACATGTCAACCAATACTGTATTTTCTTCTAGAAATTTTCTTGTTATGATGATGCCATGTTGTTCTAATAGGTGACTTTTTGGGGCTCCGGAAGTTAGGTGGCAAGTAAGACGTCTGGACAGCTTCGTTGTCGTCATGCTGATGTAGGATGAGGGGAGAACTTCACAGTTTCCTCTTTTGCATGTGATCCTATATACGACATGGGACTTTTGTTTTGTCTCCTTCGTCTGTCTTGGGCTGTTACGGAGAAGGAGGTTGCTGGTTTTCTTGTTTTTGTAGTAAATTTGTAGTTTTATTCTCCTCTCTTGGTCTGCAGGTTTCACGTTACGGTGGACGATTTGTGATATTATTCTTTCTTCCTGGTGAGCGGTGGAGAAGAAAGCCCAGTAGAAGATAGTTATGTCTTGACTCTTTTTTGTGGCGTTAGGGTTGTACCAGTTCTCCAAGATTTTCTTAGTTAGACGGTTGATGTCTCTTTCGCTGAAGCCGTTGTTGATGAGGACTTGAGTGGATCGCTCGATTTCTTTGTGCATAAGTTGCCATGTACTGCAGTGTGTGAGAGCTCTTCTGATGTAAGCACCGATTGTGGAGTCTTTATATCCGTGTCTGTCTGTCTCAGAGATCTGTCTCAGAGAAATCTCCTGCCGTATTACTTAATATATATCATG
>JACEEZ010023896.1:95000-185270 GCA_016584305.1 Chionoecetes opilio | reverse complement strand
TGCAAGCGTTTTCATATTTCTTGTAAACTTTAGCGTATTGTATATATACAAATAGTTTTTACTTATCATATGCTAATAAACCCAAAAAATTAGTGTTTTAAATGATTTCAGCTAGTTATCAGTGAAAAGTATTTTTTTTCTACTAATTGAAGTATATTTCTTTATATCTGTAGCTAAATAGCTTTTTATATTTGCTACAACTATATTTTACAAAATTAATAGCTAAAAAATTTTATTTTTCATGAAATTTAGATATAAATTTTAATCTTAAAAACAACTTTTTTTCCAAGTATTTTAATGTATTTTTGAAAGCCTAAAAAATGTCGAAATTTGACATTATGCAGCACTTTTAACACAATATACATTACAATTTATGAGCTTAAAATATGTATTTTTAATGAAATTATGTATCAATTTTAATCTTAGAAAAAAACGTTTTTTAAATTTGTTTTAATGTTATTTTTGAAGGGCTAAAAAATGTCGAAAATTGACATTATTCAGCTCTTTTTTGATAGAGAAATTAAAAATGTGGAATTATAGTTGTTTCGTTATAAATTGCTATTTTAAACTACTGTACGCTTATAATAGGAGTTTGAGACTCTATATTGTGATAAAATTGTATATTATACGTGTTTTCATAGTTTTTTTTAATTGTAGTGTTATATCATTAATAGAGGAATTTACCTTATGATAATGCTTTATACCCTCAAAATGTGTTTTTTTCAATGATTTTAGCTAGTTATCGGTGATATATAGCTGTTTGCCTACAAATTGAAGTATACAATCCTTTTTTTAGAATAATTTACACCTATAAGTAGCTTACATTACTTTAAGCTAATAAATAGAAGAGAAAGAGGTTCTTTATTTTGATATAACGGTTATTGCAAGCGTTTTTCATATTTCTTCTAAAATGTAGCGTTATTGTATATATACAAGTAGTTTTACTTATTATATTGCTATAAACCCATATAATGTATTGTTTTCAATGATATTAGCTATCTATCGGGGGATAATAGCTGTTTTCCTACAATTGAAGTATAAATAATCTTTTTAGATTAATTTGCACCTATAAGTACTTACATTACATTAAGCTATTTAATAGAAGAGTAAGAGGAAAATTTATTGTGATTAACGGTATATGCAAGCGTTTTCATTGTTTTTTCTAAACTGTAGCGTTTTTGTATATATACAAGTAGTTTTCCTTATCATATTGCTATAAACCAATAAAATGTAGTGTGTTCAATGATTTTAGTAGTTATCATGGATTGTTTTTTCTACAAATTGAAGTATATTTCTTTAATTTAGCAAATAGCTTTTTAATTTTAAAAACTATATTTTAAAAAATTAATACTAAAATATTATTTTTCATGAAAAAATTAGATATCAATTTTAATCTTAAAAAAATTTTTTTTTCAAGTTTTTTAATGTATTTTTGAAGGGCAAAAAAAATGTCAAAATTTAGATATTATTCAGCCTTTTACACAACTATTTTTACAATTTTATGAGCAAAAAAAATGTTTTTTTTCATGAAATCTAGGTATCAATTTTAATTTTAAAAAAAACAACTTTTTTTCCAATATTTTAATGTTTTTTTGAAACCCAAAAAAATGTCAAAATTGGACATTTTTCACACTTTTACAAAAACATTTTTTACAATATTATGATTTAAAAAATGTGTATTTTATGAAAATTATGTATCTTTTTTAATCTTAGAAACAAGTTTTTTTCAAGTTTTTTAAAATGTTTTTTTTAAATGGCAAAAAAATTCAAAAAATTGACATTATTCACCCCTTTTTTTTGATAGAAAAAATTCAAAAGGGGAAATTTATATTTTGTTTTCATTAGAATTGCTATTTTAACTACTGTAAATAATGGGATTTGAGAATATTGTGATACAATTGTATTTTATTTTTTTTTCATTTTTTCTTCTTAAGTAGTGTTATATCATTAATGAAGAATTTTACCTTATATAATTTTTTTATACCCTAAAAAATTGTTTTTTTCAAGTTTTTAGCTATTATCGGTGATATTATTTGTTTTCCTTCAATTGAAGTATACAATCCTTTTTTTTTAAAAAATTTGGACCTAAAAGTAGCTCATTACTTTAAAGCTAATAAAAAAGATAGGAGGGTTTTATTGTGATATAACGGTATATTCAAGGTTTTTCATATTTTTTGTAAAGTAGCGTTATTGTTATATAAAGTTGTTTTACATCCCATATTGCTATAAACCCCAAAAAAAGTAGTTTTTCATGATTTTTAGCTATTTTTTCGGTGATATATAGCTGTTTTCCCTAAATTTTGAATTTAAAAAATCCTCTTTTTAGAAAATTTTTTGACCTATAAGTAGCTTAATTACTTAAGTTTTTTAATAAAAGAGAAAGAGGTTTTTTTGTGATATAACGGTATATTGCAAGCTTTTTTCATAGTTTCTTGAAAACTGTACCCGGGTTTTTGTATAATACAAGTATTTTTATTTTAACATATTGCTATAAAACCCATAAAATGTAGTTTTTCAATGATTTTACTATCTATCGGGATATATACTGTTTTCCTACAAATTGATGTATAAAATAATTTTTTTGTTTAATTTGCACCTTAAGTAGTTTAAAATTAATTAAGCTTTTAAAATGAAGAGTAAGAAAAAAAATTTTATTGTGATATAAGGGTATTTGCAAGTTTTTTTCATTTTTTTTGTAAACTGTAGGTTATTGTATTTACAAGAAATTTTATTAAACTATTGCTAAAAAACCCAAAAATGTAGGTTTTAATGATATTGCTATCTATCGGTGTATACGCTTTTCCTGCAAATTGAAGATAAAAAATTTTTTTAGTTTAAAATTTGCCCTATAAGTGCTTACTTACATTAACTATTAAAAAGAGAAAGAGGAATTTTTTGTGAAAAGGGTATATTGCAAGCGTTTTCATAGTTTCTTCTAAACTTAGGTTTTTTGTATATATACAAGTAGTTTTACTTATTATTTGCTAAAAAACCCAAAAATGTAGTTTTTTCATAAATTTTGCTTTTACGGTATATATACTGTTTCCACAAATTGAAGTATAAAACCTTTTTTTAGAATAATTTGCACCTATAAGTAGTTTACATTACTTAAGCTTTAAAAAAGAGTAAGGATTTTTTAAATGTGAATAGGTATATTGCAAGCGTTTTTCTAAATGTAGCTTTATTGTATATATACAATAGTTTATTTATTATATTGCTATAAACCCAAAAAGTAGGGGTTTAAATGTTTTTACAGTTATCAGGATATAACTTTTTTTCCTAAAAATTGAAGTAAAAATCCTTTTTTTAGAATAATTTGCCCTAAAAGTAGCTTACTTACTTTAAGCTTTTAAATAAAAGAGAAAGAGGTTATTTTTTGTGATATAGGGTATATTGAAAGGGTTTTTACATATTTTTCCTGTAAACGTAGCGTTATTGTATATATACAATATTTTTACTTTCAAAATGCTAAAAACCCATAAAATGTAGTTTTTTCAATGATTTTTAGCTAGTTATCATTAAAGAGGTTTTTTTTTTCTACAAATTAAAGTATTTTTTTAATCGTAGCTAAATAGTTTTTTTTATTTTGCTACAACTATATTTTACAAAATTAAATAGCTAAAAAAATGTATTTTTCATGAAATTTAAATCAATTTTAATTTTAAAAAAAATGTTTTTTCAAGTTTTTTAATGTTTTTAAAGGGGCTAAAAAAATTCGAAATTAGACATTAGGGCAGACTTTTACACAACTATATTTTACAATGTTTAAGCTAAAAATAAATTTTTCATGAAATTTAGGATAAATTTTAAACTTAAAAAAAACTTTTTTCCTATTTTTAAAATATTTTTTAAAAACCCTAAAAAATGTCAAAATTTTGCTTTTCAGCACTTTTCCCAAAATTTATTTTTACAATATTATGTGCTTAAAATGGGGATTTTTTCATGAAAATTAGTATAAATTTTAATTTTAGAAAAAAAACTTTTTTTAAAGTGTTTTAATTTATTTTTGAAGGGCAAAAAAATGTAAAAAATTGACTTTACCCCTTTTTTTGATAGAGAAATTAAAAAGGGGAAATTATATTTGTTTTCTTTAAAAAATTGCTATTTTAATCTACTGTAAGCTTATAATAGGAGTTTAACTTATATTGTATACAATTGTATATTATGGTTTTTTTCATATTTTCTTTTTAAATTGTTGTTATATCTTTAATAGAAGGAATTTCCTTATGATAATGCTTTATACCCTAAAAATGTTTTCTTTCAATGATTTGCTAGTTTTTCGTGATAATATTTGTTTTCCTAAAAATTGAATTTAAATTTTTTTTTTTAGAATTTTTGCCCCATAAGTAGTTTAAATTACATTAAGCTAAAAATAAAGAGTAAGATTTAATTTATGTATATAACGGAATTAAAGCGTTTTTCATTTTCTTGTAAACTGTGCGTTATTGATAATAAAAGTATTTTTTTACTTATTATTTTGCTATAAACCCAAAATTGTTTTCAATGATTTTAGCTAGTTATCAGTGATTTTGGCTTTTTTCCTACAAATTGAAGTATAAAATCCTTTTTTAGAAAAAATTTGCACTATAATAGCTTACATTACATTAAGCTATAAATAAAAAGAGTAAGGGGGTTATTTATTGTGATATAACGGTAATTGAAAGGGTTTTTTCATAGTTTCTGTAAACTGTAGCGTTTTTGTTTATAAAAAAGTATTTTTTCTTAACATATTGATATAAACCCCATATAATGTAGTTTTCAATGATAAGCTATCTATCGGTGATATATAGTTTTTTTCCTACAAATGAAGTATAAATAATTTTTTTTAGATTAATTTGACCTCAGTAGCTTACTTTACATTTGCTTTAAATAGAAGAGTAAGAGGATATTTATTGTGATGTAAGGATATTCAAGCGTTTTTCTAGTTTCTTCTAAACTGTAACGTTATTGTATTATCAAGTATTTTACTTAATTATTACATAAAATGTAGTGTTTTCAATGATATTAGCTTTTATCGGGATATATAGCTTTTTTCCCCCTACAAATTGAAGTAAAAACTCCTCTTTTTTTGAATAATCGCACCTATAAGTAGTTTACATTACATAAGCTATTAATAGAAGAGTAAGGGGTTTATTTAGTGATAAAACGGATTTGCAAGCGTTTTTCATAGTTTTTTCTAAACTGTAACGTTTTTGTAATATAAAAGTTTTTACTTTTATATTGCAAAAACCCCCAAAATGTAGTGTTTTCAATGATTTTGCTAGTTATCCGGATATTACTGTTTTCCTACAATTGAGGTATAAAATCCTCTTTTTAGAATAATTTGCACTAAAGTAGTTTAAAAACTTAAGCTTTAATAGAAAAAAGAGGTTTTTTTTGTGAATAAACGGTATTTTGAAAGCTTTTTTTCAATTTTTTCTTTAAACTGTAGCTTTTATTGATATTACAAGTAGTTTTACTTAACATTTTGATAAAACCCATAAAGTATGTTTTCAATGTTTAGCTATCATCGTGATATATAGCTGTTTTCCTAAAAATTGAAGTAAAAAATAATCTTTTAATTTAAATTTTTGCACCTAAAAGTAGCCTCCCTTACTTTAAAGCTTTTAAAATGAAAGAAAAGAGGATTTTTTATTGTGAAAATAAGGGTTTTTTGCAAGCTTTTTTTTCAATAGTTTCTTCTAAACTGTAGCTTTATTGATATATACAATGTTTTACTTATTATATTGCTAAAAAACCCCATAAATGAGTTTTTTTAAAAGATATTGCTATTTTCGGTGATAATAGTTTTTTTCCTAAAAATTTTAAGTTAAAATCCTCTTTTTAGAATAATTTGCACCTATAAGAGCTTACTTAATTAAGCTATTAAATGAAGAGAAAGGGGTTATTTATTGTGTTAAGGGTATATTGCAAGCTTTTTTCATTTTTTCTTGAAACTGTTGCGTTTTGTATTATACAAGGTTTACTTAACATATTGCATAAACCCTTATAATGTGTGTTTTCAATGATATTAGCTATCTATCGGGATATTAACGTTTTCCTACAAATTGAAGTATAAAATCCTCTTTTTAGAATAATTTGACCAAAGTGCTTACATTACATTAAGCTATTAAATAAAAGAGAAGGGGATTTTTTGCATAAAAAGGTATATTGCAAGCGTTTTTCTATTTTTCTTGAAAACTTTAGGTTATTGTATATATAAAAATATTTTATTTTATCTATTGCATAAACCCAAAAGTAGTTTTTTAAATGTTTCAGCAGTTATCATGAAAAGTTTTTTTTTTCTACTAATTGAATAATTTTTTTTATATCTGTAGCAAAATAGTTTTTATATTTGCTACGACAAATTTTTTACAAAATTAATAGCAAAAAATATGATTTTTTCAGAAATTTAGAAAAAATTTTAAAAATTTTAAAAAAACAACGTTTTTCCAATTATTTTAAGTATTTTGAAAGCCTAAAAATTCAAAATTTGACATTATGCAGCATTTTTAACCAACTATACATTACAATTTTTTAATTTAAAAATATGTATTTTTAATGAAAATATGTATAAATTTTTAAATCTTAGAAACAACGTTTTTTCAAGTGTTTTAATGTATTTTTGAAGGGCTAAAAATGTCGAAAATTACTTTTTCACCCTTTTTTTTTGATAAGAAATTCAAAATTGGAATTATAGTTGTTTTCGTTATAAATTGCTATTTTAAACTACTGTACGTTTATAATAGGAGTTTGAGACTCTTATTTTTAAAATTGTATATATACTGTTTTTCATAGTTTTTTTTTAAATTTGTAGTGTTATATCATTAATAGAAGGATTTTTACCTTATGAAATGCTTTATACCCTAAAAATGTGTTCTTTTTCAATATTTAGCAGTTTGGGTGATATATAGCTGTTTGCCTAAAAATTAAATAAAACCCTTTTTTTTAGAAAAATTTAAACCCCCTTAAAGTCTTACATTCATTAAGCTAATAAATAGAAGAGTAGATTTTCTTTTTTTTGATTAACGGTATATTGAAAGGTTTTTTCTATTTTCCCTTCTAATGTAGCGTTATTGTATAATAAAAGTTTTTTTACCTATTATATGCTAAAAACCCATAAATGTATTTTTTTTCAATGATATTAGCTATCTATCTTGATATATACTTTTTTCCTACAATTGAAGTAAAAAAATCTTTTTAGTTTAAATTTGCCCCTATAAGTAGCTTACATTACTTTCTTTTTAATAGAGAGAAAGGGGGATATTTTTGTGATATAACGGTATATTGCAAGCGTTTTCTTTGTTTTTTCAAAAACTGTAGCGTTTTTTATATATACAATATTTTTTACTTACAATTGCTATAAACCAAAAAAATGTAGGTTTTAAATGATTTTAGCTAGTTATCATTGAAATTATTTTTTTTCTACAAATTGAAGTATATTTCTTTATATCTGTACTAAATAGTTTTTTATTTTTGCTACAACAAATTTTTTTACAAAAAAAATAGCTAAAAATAGTTTTTTTTCATGCAAATTAATACAATTTTAATCTTATAAACAATTTTTTTTCAAGTATATTAATGTATTTTTGAAGGGCTAAAAAATGTCGAAATTAGACATTATTCAGCACTTTTACACAACTATATTTTACAATGTTATGAGCTAAAAATATGTATTTTTCATGATATTTAGGTATCAATTTTAATCTTAAAAACAACGTTTTTCCAAGTATTTTAATGTATTTTTGAAAGCCTAAAAAATGTCGAAATTTGACATTATTCATCACTTTTACACAACTATATTTTACAATATTATGAGCTTAAAATGAGTATTTTTCATGAAAATTATGTATCAATTTTAATCTTAGAAACAACGTTTTTTCAAGTGTTTTAATGTATTTTTGAAGGGCTAAAAAATGTCAAAAATTGACATTATTCAGCTCTTTTTTTGATAGAGAAATTCAAAATGTGGAATTATAGTGGTTTTCATTAGAAATTGCTATTTTAATCTACTGTAAGCTTATAATAGGAGTTTGAGACTATATTGTGATACAATTGTATATTATACGTGTTTTTCATAGTTTCTTCTTAATTGTAGTGTTATATCATTAATAGAAGGAATTTACCTTATGATAATGCTTTATACCCTCAAAATGTGTTCTTTTCAATGATTTTAGCTAGTTATCGGTGATATACAGTTGTTTTCCTACAAATTGAAGCATACAATCCTTTTTTTAGAATAATTTGGACGTATAAGTAGCTTACATTACATTAAGCTAATAAATAGAAGAGTAAGAGGGTATTTATTGTGAAATAACGGTATATTGCAAGCGTTTTTCATAGTTTCTTATAAACTGTAGCGTTATTGTATATATACAAGTAGTTTTACTTACCATATTGCTATAAACCCATAAAATGTAGTGTTTTCAATGATATTAGCTATTTATCGGTGATATATAGCTGTTTTCCTACAAATTGAAGTATAAAATCCTCTTTTTAGAATAATTTGCACCTATAAGTACCTTACATTACATTAAGCTATAAATAGAAGAGTAAGAGGTTATTTATTGTGATATAAAGGTATATTGCAAGCGTTTTTTAATAGTTTCTTGTAAACTGTAGCGTTATTGTATATATACAAGTAGTTTTACTTAACATATTGATATAAACCCATATAATGTAGTGTTTTCAATGATATTAGCTATCTATCGGTGATATATAGCTGTTTTCCTACAAATTGAAGTATAAAATAATCTTTTTAGATTAATTTGCACCTATAAGTAGCTTACATTACATTAAGCTATTAAATAGAAGAGTAAGAGGTTATTTATTGTGATATAACGGTATATTGCAAGCGTTTTTCATAGTTTCTTGTAAACTGTTGCGTTATTGTATATATACAAGTAGTTTTACTTAACATATTGTATAAACCCTATAATGTAGTGTTTTCAATGATATTAGCTATCTATCGGTGATATATAGCTGTTTTCCTACAAATTGAAGTATAAAATAATCTTTTTAGATTAATTTGCACCTATAAGTAGCTTACATTACATTAAGCTATTAAATAGAAGAGTAAGAGGATATTTATTGTGATATAACGGTATATTGCAAGCGTTTTTCATAGTTTTTTTCTAAACTGTAGCGTTATTGTATATATACAAGTAGTTTTACTTATTATATTGCTATAAACCCATAAAATGTAGTGTTTTCAATGATATTAGCTATTTATCGGTGATATATAGCTGTTTTCCTACAAATTGAAGTATAAAATCCTCTTTTTAGAATAATTTGCACCTATAAGTAGCTTACATTACATTAAGCTATTAAATAGAAGAGTAAGAGGTTATTTATTGTGATATAACGGTATATTGCAAGCGTTTTTCATAGTTTCTTCTAAACTGTAATGTTAATCTATATATACAAGTAGTTTTACTTATTATATTGCTATAAACACATAAAATGTAGTGTTTTCAATGATTTTAGCTAGTTATCAGTGATATGTAGCTGTTTTCCTACAAATTGAAGTATAAAATCCTCTTTTTAGAATAATTTGCACCTATAAGTAGCTTACATTACGTTAAGCTATTAAATAGAAGAGTAACAGGTTACTTATTGTGATATATTGTGTATATTGCAAGCGTTTTTCCTAGTTTCTTGTAAACTGTAGCGTTATTGTATATATACAAGTAGTTTTACTTATCATATTGCTATAAACCCATAAAATGTAGTGTTTTCAATGATATTAGCTATCTATCGGTGATATATAGCTGTTTTCCTACAAATTGAAGAATAAAATAATCTTTTTAGATTAATTTGCACCTATAAGTAGCTTACATTACATTAAGCTATTAAATAGAAGAGTAAGAGGATATTTATTGTGATATAAAGGTATATTGCAAGCGTTTTTCATAGTTTCTTCTAAATTGTAGCGTTATTGTATATATACAAGTAGTTTTACTTATTATATTGCTATAAACCCATAAAATGTAGTGTTTTCAATGATATTAGCCTTTTATCGGTGATATATAGCTGTTTTCCTACAAATTGAAGTATAAAATCCTCTTTTTAGAATAATTTGCACTTATAAGTAGCTTACATTACATTAAGCTATTAAATAGAAGAGTAAGAGGTTAATTATTGTTATATAACGGTATATTGCAAGCGTTTTTCACAGTTTCTTCTAAACTGTAGCGTTATTGTATATATACAAGTAGTTTTACTTATTATATTGCTATAAAAACATAAAATGTAGTGTTTTCAATGATTTTAGCTAGTTATCAGTGATATGTAGCTGTTTTCCTACAAATTGAAGTATAAAATCCTCTTTTTAGAATAATTTGCACCTATAGGTAGCTTACATTACGTTAAGCTATTAAATAGAAGAGTAAGAGGTTATTTATTGTGATATATTGTGTATATTGCAAGCGTTTTTCATAGTTTCTTGTAAACTGTAGCGTTATTGTATATATACAAGTAGTTTTACTTATCATATTGCTATAAACCCATAAAATGTAGTGTTTTCAATGATATTAGCTATTTATCGGTGATATATAGCTGTTTTCCTACAAATTGAAGTATACAAGCCTTTTTTAGAATAATTTGCACCTATAAGTAGCTTACATTACATTAAGCTAATAAATAGAAGAGTAAGAGGTTATTTATTGTGATATAACGGTATATTGCAAGCGTTTTTCATAGTTTCTTGTAAACTGTAGCGGTATTGTATATATACAAGTAGTTTTACTTAACATATTGCTATAAACCCATAAAATGTAGTGTTTTCAATGATATTAGCTATCTATCGATGATATATAGCTGTTTTCCAAAAATTGAAGCATAAAATAATCTTTTTAGATTAATTTGCACCTATAAGTAGCTTACATTACATTAAGCTATTAAATAGAAGAGTAAGAGGATATTTATTGTGATATAACGGTATATTGCAAGCGTTTTTCATAGTTTCTTCTAAACTGTAGCGTTATTGTATATATACAAGTAGTTTTACTTATTATATTGCTATAAACCCATAAAATGTAGTGTTTTCAATGATATTAGCTATTTATCGGTGATATATAGCTGTTTTCCTACAAATTGAAGTATAAACTCCTCTTTTTTGAATAATTTGCACCTATAAGTAGCTTACTGTACATTAAGCTATTAAATAGAAGAGTTAGAGGTTATTTATTGTGATATAACGGTATATTGCAAGCGTTTTTCATAGTTTCTTCTAAACTGTAGCGTTATTGAATATATAAAAGTAGTTTTACTTATTATATTGTATAAACCCATAAAATGTATGTTTCAATGATATTAGCTATTATTGGTGAAAATATTTTTCAAGATTAAATCCTTTTTTGAATATTTTACCTTTAAGTAGCTTTTCATTAAGCTATAAATGAAAGTAAAGGTTTTTATTGTATATAACGTTTATTGCAACGTTTTCATAGTTTCCTGTAACTGTACGTTATTGTATTATGGGTTTAGTTTACTTATATTGCTATAAACCCATAAAATGTAGTGTTTTTTGATTTTGCTAGTTATATTGAAAGTTTTTTTTTCTTTACAAATTGAGTATATTTTTTATATCTGTAGCTAAATAGTTTTTAATTTGCTACAACTATTTTAAAATTAATAGCTAAAATATGTATTTTTCATGAAAATTAGATATCAATTTTAATCTTAAAAAAATGTTTTTTTCAAGTATATTATGTATTTTTGAAGGCTAAAAATGTCTTAGAAATACAATTATTTCAATATTTACAAATTTTTAATTTATAAATATTTTTCATAATTATTAGTATAAATTTATCTTAAAAACAAGTTTTTCAAGTATTTTAATTAAATGTATTTCTAAATAAATGTCGAATTTGACTTATTCATCACTTTAAATATATTTTAGCACTTTATAGCTAAAATGAGTATGTTTCATGAAAATTATGTAAATTTTTAATCTTAGAAACAACTTTTTTCAAATTTTAAAGTATTTTTGAAGGCTAAAAAAATGTCAAAATTGACATATCGCTCTTTTTGATAATATTCAAAATGTGGAATTATAGTGTTTTCATTAGAATTGCTATTTTATCTACTTAAAGCTTATAATAGGAGTTTGAGACTAATTTTTAAATTGTATATTATAACGTTTTTAAGGTTTTTAATTGTAGTTGATATCATTAATAGAAGAATTTACCATGATAATGTTTATACCCTCAAAATGTGTTCTTTAATGATTTTAGCTATTAGTTCGGTGATATATTGTTTTCCTACAATTGAATTATAATCCTTTTTTAGAATATTTTGACGTATAGTAGCTTACATTACTTAAGCTAATAATGAAGATAAGAGGGATTTTTTTAAGATAACGGTTTTATTGCAAGTTTTTATAGTTTCTTATAAGTTAGCGTTATTGTATATATACAATTTATTAATAATTTGTATAACCCATAAAATTGAGTGTTTTAATGATATTAGCTATTTATCGGTGATATAGCTGTTTTCCTACAAATTGAAGTATTAAAATCCTCTTTAGAATAATTTCCCTATAGTACTTACATTACTTAGCTATTAATAAGAGTTAGAGTTATTATTGTGATATAAGTATATTGCAAGCGTTTTATAGTTTTTGTAAACGTATTATTGTATATATACAGTATTTTACATTACATATAGAATTAAACCCATTAATTATGTTTTAAATGAATTACTATGCTATCGGTGATATAATCGCGTTTTTCAACATTTGAAGTATAAAAATCTTTGTAGATTAATTCCTTAGTACTACTATTACATTAAGCTATTAAATAGAAGAGTAAGGTATTTATTGTGATATAACGGTATATTGACCTTCATAGTTTCTTGTAAAACTGTTGCGTATTGTAATATCACTAATTTCCTAACTATTGTAAAACCCATAATAAGTAGTGTTTTCATGATATTAGCTATCTATCGGTGATATATAGCGTTTTTCCTTTACAATTGAAAAAATATCTTTTTAATTTTAAAATATTAATAGCTTAAATTAATAACATATTAAATAGAAGAGTAAAGATATATTTGTATATACGGTATAATAGCGTTTTCAATAAGTTTTTTTAAACTGTAGCTATTTGTATATACAAGTAGTTTTATTATTATATTGCTATAAACCCAAAAGGATGTTTTAATGATATTAGTATTTTCGGTTTTATAGTGTTTTTCTAAACTGAATTATAAAATCCTTTTTAGATTAATTTGCCTATAATAGCTTACATACATTAACTATTAATGAAAGTAGAGTTTTTTGAAAAGTTTTCCAAGCGTTTTTCAATAGTTTCTTTAAACTGTAATGTTACCTATAATATAATATTTTACTTATTATATTGCTATAAACATAAATTATGTGTTTTAAGATTTTAGCGTTTCAGTGATATGTAGCTGTTTTCCACATTGAAGTATAAATCCTCTTTTTAGAATAATTTGCACCTATAAGACTAAATTACGTTAAGCATAATTAGTATGAGTACAGGTCTTTTGTGTATATTTGTATATTCAAGCGTTTTTCCTAGTTTCTTGAACTGTGCGTTTTGTCTATAACAGATTTTACTTATCTTTGCTATAAAACCCATAAAAGTGTGTTTCAATGATATTACTTTTATCGGTGTATATAGCTGTTTTCCCTACAAATTGAAAATCATCCTTGTTTTGAGTAATTTGGACCTATAAGTAGCTTACTTACTTTAGCTATTAAATATGTAGAGGTTATTTATTGTGATATACGTAATTGCAAGTGTTTTTCATAGTTTCCTGTAACTGTAGCTTATTGTATTATACAAGTATTTATTGATATATAATGCTATAACCCAAAATGTATGTTTTCAGATTTTAGCTAGTTATCATTAAGAGTTTTTTTCTGTCTACAAATTGAAGTATATTTCTTTATATCTGTAGCTAAATAGCTTTTTATATTTGCTACAACTATATTTTACAAAATTAATAGCTAAAAATATGTATTTTTCATGAAATTTAGATATCAATTTTAATCTTAAAAACAATGTTTTTTCAAGTATTTTAATGTATTTTTGAAGGGCTAAAAAATTTCGAAATTAGACATTATTCAGCACTTTTACACAACTATATTTTACAATGTTATGAGCTAAAAATATATATTTTTCATGAAATTTAGGTATCAATTTTAATCTTAAAAACAACGTTTTTCCTAGTATTTTAATGTATTTTTGAAAGCCTAAAAAATGTCGAAATTTGACATTATTCAGCACTTTTACACAACTATATTTTACAATATTATGAGCTTAAAATGTGTATTTTTCATGAAAATTATATATCAATTTTAATCTTAGAAACAACGTTTTTTCAAAAATTTTAATGTATTTTTAAAAGCTAAAAAAGTCAAAAAATTAATTATTAGCCACTTTTTTTAAAGAGAATAAAAATTGAATTTTTTAGTTTTTTATTTAAAAAAAATTTTCCAATTTTTTAATATTTAAAGTTTTAAAAAAAAAATTTGAATTTTTATTTTAAAAATAAAATTAAAAAAATTTGGTTAAAATAGTTTTTTTTAATTTATGTATAATTTTTTTTTAATAAAGTTTTTTTTTTTTTAATGTTTTAACAAAAAAATGTGTTTTTCATTTTTTTAGAAAAAATTCGGGGGAATTTATAGGTTTTCTTAAAATTGTTTTAAAATACAACTTTTTTTTAAATTAATTTTTGAAAAAAATTTTATTAAGTGTTTTCATAGTTTTTTTTAAAAAATTGAGAACAATAGGTTTTATTTATTGTTTAATATAAAGGTTTTTTAAAGGGGTTTTTTATGGTTTTTTTTTGTAAAATGAAGCTTTTTTGGAATTTTTACAATAGTTTTACTTACATTATTTAAAAAAAAAATGGGAAAGGGTTTTTATTTGATTAAGGTATATTGAAGCTTTTTTTTAAACCAAATGGGGTTTTTTAATCGATTTAAAATTTATTTGTTAAAACCCCAAAAATTATTTTTCAAATATGCTAAAAATATGTTTTTTAAAAATAAAATTAAAACCCCAAATTTTCCCTATTAAAAAACAAATTTTTAAAAAAAGAAAAAAAGTTATTTTGGAAAACTAATTGGGGTTTTTTCCCTTTTTTTCAAATTCTTATTGATTTTAAACAATTTTACTTATTAATTTTAAAAACCCAAAAATGTATTTTTAAATGATTTTTAGTATCATGAAAATTCTTTTTAAAAAAAACTTTTTTTAAATTTTTTAAAAAATGTAATTTTAAGCTTAAAAAAGTGAAATTTGAATAACAAAGCACTTTTTCCAACTTAAAATTATTTTTGATAAAAAGTTTTTTTAATTTTTATTTTTAAAAACCCAAAAATTTTTAGTTTTAATGATTTTGTTTTTTTTTTAAAAATTTTGGGAATTAAGTGTTTTCTTAAGAAAAATTTTTTTAAAAATTTCCCTGAAAGTTTAAATTAATAAGCTTTTGAAGGAAATGGTTATTTTTGGAAAAAGGTTATTCAAGGTTTTTTCTTTTTTTTAATGTAGGTTATTTTAATAAAGATTTTATTTTATATTGCTTTAAACCCTAAAATGTGTTTTTTAAAATTTTTTTAGCTAGTTATAGTAATATAGCTTTTTCCTAAAAATTAAAGAAAAAATCCTTTTTTAGAAAATTTCCCCACCTTTTTTAAAAAAATTTTAGCTTACTTTAATTAAGCTATTAAATAGAAGAGTAAGGGGTTTTTTTTGTGAATAAGGGTTTTATTGCAATTTTTTCAAAATTTCTTTAAATGGCGTTATTGTATATATAAAAGTAGTTTTATAAATATTGCTATTCCCCATAAAATGTAGTTTTTTCAATGATATTATATTATGGGTGATATAAAAATTTTTTTTTTCCTACAAATTGAATAAAAAATCCTTTTTTTAGAATAATTTGCCCCAAAAGTAAAAATTCATTAAGTATTAAATAGAAGAGTAAGGTTTTTATTTGAAAAAACGGTAAAATGCAAGGTTTTTATAGTTTTTTCAAACTGTACGTTTTGATAAACAAGTATTTTTATTTATTATATTCAAAAAACCCCAAAAGTAGTGTTTTAAATGTTTTAGTTTTATCGTGTATATAGCTGTTTTTTACAAATTAAAGTATAAAATCCTTTTTTTAAATAATTTGGCCCAAAAAGTAGCTTACATACATTGGCAAATAAATAAAAGAGTAAGAGGTTTTTTATTGGATATAAGGGTTATTGCAAGCTTTTTTCATAGTTTTTGAAAACTGTAGCTTTTTATTGTTAATAAAAAAGAGTTTATTTATATATTGTTAAAAACCCCAAAAAAGTAGTTTTTTCCCCCCAATGATATTAGTATTATGGTGTATATACTGTTTCCTTAAAAATTGAAGTAAAAAATCCTCTTTTAGAAAATTTTGCCCAAAGTAGCTTCATTACATTAAGCATTAAATAAAAGAGTAAAGGTTATTATTGTGATAAACGGTATAGCAAGCGTTTTTCATGTTTCTTGTAAACGTACGTATTGTTATATACAATTTATTTTTATTATTTTTTGTATAAACCCTAAAAGTAGTGTTTAAATTTTATTTTAGCTAGTTATCAGTGAATATACCCTTTTCCTACAAATTAAAGTATAAATCTCTTTTTAAAATAATTTCACCTAAAAATAGCTTACATTACATTAACTATTAAATAGAAAAAAAGAGGTTATTTTTGGTTTATAACGGTAATTTTGAAAGCATTTTTCAAAATTTCTTGTAAACTGTGGGTTATTGATATTACAAGAGTTTACTTAACATTTTGCTATAACCCCATAAGTAGTGTTTTCAATGAATTAGCTATCTATCGGTGATTTAACGTTTTCAAAAAATTGAAGTAAAAAATCCTTTTTTTAAAATAATTGCACCTAAAGTGTTTACATTACTTTAAAGCTATTAAATGAAGAGTAAGAGGTTTTTTATTGTGATATAACGGTATAATGCAAGGTTTTATAGTTTTTTTTCTAAACTGTAGGTTTTGTTAATACAAAATTTTTACTTTTTAATTGTTTAAAAACCCATAAATTAGTGTTTTTTCTGATTTTAGTATTTATCAGTGATAATAGCTGTTTTCCTACAAATGAAGTATAAATCCTTTTTTTAGAATAATTTGCCCAAAAGTAGTTTACTTTCTTTAAGTATTAAATAGAAGAGTAAGGGGGTATTTATTGCATATAACGGATATTGCAAGCTTTTTTCATAGTTTTTTTAAACTTGCGTTTTTGTAATATAAAAATGTTTACTTTCATATTGTAAAACCCCCCAAAAAATGTAGTGTTTTAAATGTTTAGTTTATCGGAAAAAAAAATTTTTTCTAAAAATTTGAAGTTATTTCTTTTTTTAGAAGTTTTTTTTGCACCTATATTTAAAAATTGCAAAATTGTTTTTTATAAAATTTTTAAAAAATTTTTAAATTTAAAACGTTTTTCCAAATTTTAATTTTTTTTTGGAAAAAAATGTGGGAAATTTAATATCAGATTTTACAAATATATTTCTTTAAACAAAAATTTGTATTTTTTTAAAAAAATTTGATTTTTTAGCAATTTTTTTCAAGGTTTTAATTATTTTTAACAAAAAAAGGGTTAAAATAACGTTTTTTTTAAAAAAATTCTTGGGGGTTTTTAAGTGTTTTAAAAAACTTTTTAAACTATTAAATAAAGGGTTTTGAGTTTTATTTGATAAAGTATTTTCCGTTTTTTTTATTTCTTTTTATTGTAGGTTATTATTAAAAGGGGAATTATTAATATGCTTTAACCCCCAAAATGTGTTTTTAAATGATTTTAGCTATTATGGTGATATATACGTTTCCTACAAATAAATATATCCTTTTTAAATAATTTGCACCTAAAGTACTTACTTTACAAAAGTAAAAATAGAAGAAAAAGGGTTTATTTATTGTGAATAACGGTATATTCAGCGTTTTTAGTTTTTTTAAAACTGTAGGTTATTGTATAAAAACAATATTTTTATTTATATATTGTTTAAAACCCATAAAATGTGTGTTTTAAATGATTTTAGCTTTTATCAGTGAAATTTTGGTTTTTTTTCTAAAAATTGAATATATTTCTTTTTTTAGGAAATGCTTTTATATTTTTTACAAAAATTTTTTAAAAATTTAAAGCTAAAAATAGGATTTTTAAAATTTTGATATTTTAAATCCTAAAAAAAGTTTTTAAAGGGTTTAATTTTTTAAAATTTGCAAAATTGGGAAAAATTTTAAAAAATTTTTGTTTACATCATTTTTTCAATTTAACAAAAAATGTATTTTTCATAAAATTTGGGTTTTTCTTTTTAATTTAAAAAATTTTTTAAAATTTTTAAGGTATTTTTAACAAAAAAGCAAATTGGCTTTAATTTCACAACATATTTTACAAATTATATTTAAAATAGTTTTTTTTCATAAAATTTAGTATAATTTTTATTTTTAAAAACAACGTTTTTAATTTTTAATGTTTTTTGAAGCAAAAAAATGTAAAAAAATTGACATTTTCACCCCTTTTTTTAAAAAAAAAATTTTTAATTATTTTTGGCTTAAAAATTTATTTTTTTAAAATGAATTATAATTTTTTTAATCTTTGGAAACAAGTTTTTAAAAGTTTTTTATTTTTTTTTTTGAGGTTAAAAAAAGGGAAAATGAAATTTTACCCCTTTTTTTTGTTTTTACAGAGGTAAAACTTTTTGAAAAATTATTTTTCCCTTTTTTTAGAAATTTCCCTATTATTTACTTTTAAGCTAATAATAGGAGTGAGGCTTTTATTGTGATAAAGGTATTTTTCAGTTTTTATAGTTTTTTTGGGTTATGTATATATAAAAGTTTACTTTTTATTTTAAAAACCCAAAAATGTTTGTTTTAATGTTTTTAGCTATTTATCGGGATTATAGCTTTTCCTAAAAATTTAAGTATATTCCTTTTTTTTAAAAAATTTGCACCTATAAGTAGTTACATTACTTTAAGTATTAAATAAAAGAGAAAGGTTATTTATTGTAAATTTAAAGGGTAATTGCAAGCGTTTTTCATAGTTTTGAATGTAGCGTTATTTTATATACAAGATTTTACTTATTATCTAAAACCATAAAATGTAGTGTTTTAAATGATTTTAGCTAGTTACATTGAAGAGTTTTTTTTTTCTAAAAATTTGAAGTATATTTCTTTATATCTTAGAAAAGTTTTTTTATATTTGTAAACATTTTTAAAAAATTAATAGCAAAAAAATATGTATTTTTCTAAAAATTAATATAATTTTAATCTTAAAAAAAAAATGTTTTTTAAATTTTTTTTAATGTTTTTTTTGGGGGGCTAAAAAATGTCGAAATTAAACATTTTCAGCATTTTACAAAAACTATATTTTACAATGTTATGAGCTAAAAATATGTATTTTTCATGAATTTAGGTTCAATTTTAATTTTAAAAAAAAGTTTTTAAGTTTTTAAGTATTTTTGAAGCCTAAAAAAAGTCGAAATTTGACTTATTCACCTTTTACAAAACTATATTTTAAATATTATGAGCTTAAAATTGTATTTTTCAAAAAAATTTATTATCAATTTTTAATTTTAAAACAATTTTTTTTCAATTTTTTTAATGTTTTTTTAAAGGGAAAAAAATTTGTCAAAAAATTACATTATCAGCCTTTTTTTGATAGAAAATTTCAAATGGGAAAATTATAGTTTTTTTTCTTAGAAATTGCTTTTTTAACTACTGTAAGCTTTAATAGGAGTTGAGACTCTATATGTGATAAAATTGTAATATACGTGTTTTTTATTTTTTTTAATTGTAGTGTTACTTTAAAGAAGGAATTTACTATGATAAGCTTTTATACCCTCAAATGTGTTCTTTTCAATGATTTTAGCTAGTTACGGGATATATGGGTTTTTTTCCTAAAAATTAAAGTTACAATTTTTTTTTTGAAAAATTTAACCTATAAGTAGTTACATTACATTAAGCTAATAAATAGAAGAGTAGGAGGGTTTTTTTGTGATTAACGGATATTGCGCGTTTTTTCAAGTTTTTTTAAAATGTAGCGTTATTGTAATTCAAGAGTTTTATTAAATTGTTTAAAAAACCCAAAAAATGTATGTTTTCAATGATATTAGCTTTTATCGGTGATATAAGTGTTTTCCTACAAATTGAGTAAAAAATCCTCTTTTTAGATAATTTGCACCTAAAAGTAGCTTACAAAATAAGCTATTAAATAAAGAGAAAGGGTTTTTTTGGATATAACGGTATTTGGAGCTTTTTTTCATATTTCTGTAAAACTGTAGCGTTATTGTATATATACAAGATTTTTTACTTATCATAATCTAAAACCCAAAATGTAGTGTTTTCAGATTTTAGCTATTTATCTTTGAAGAGTTTTTTTTTCTAAAATTGAAGTATTTTTCTTTATATTGAGCTAAATTTTTTATTTTTGCTCAACAATTTACAAATTAATAGCTAAAATTTGTATTTTTCATGAAAATTAGATATCAATTTTAATTTTAAAAAAAATTTTTTTTCAAGTATTTTAAGTTTTTTTGAAGGGTAAAAAATGTCGAAATAGACATTTTTCAGCACTTTTACAAACTTTTTTTACAATGTTTGGCAAAAAAAATATATTTTTCATGAAATTTGGGTAAAATTTTTAATTTTAAAACAACGTTTTTCCAAGTATTTTAATTTTTTTTGAAACCCTAAAAATTCGAAATTGAATTTTTCAGCATTTTTTACAAAACTATATTTTAAATATTAGGATTTTAAAAAAGGGTTTTTTTTCAGAAATTAGTATAAAATTTTAATTTTGAAACACCGTTTTTTTTAAGTGTTTAAGTATTTTAAAGGGGTAAAATGTCCAAAAATTGACTTATTCAGCTTTTTTTTAAAGAAAATTCAAAAGTAAATTTTATAGTTTTTCTTTTAAAAATTGCTTTTTTAATCACTGAAGTTTTTAAATAGGAGTTTGAGACTATATTGTGAAAAATTGATATTATACGTGTTTTTTCTAGTTTCTTTTAATTTAGTGTAACTTTAAATAGAAGGAATTTACCTTTGTAAGTTTATCCCCTAAAAATGTTTTCTTTTCAATGTTTTTTGCTAGTTATGGGTGATATAAGTTGTTTCCTCAAATTGAAGATAAAATCCTTTTTTTAGAATAATTTGGACCAAAAGTACTTACTTACATTAAGTTAAAAATAAAAGAGAGGGGGATTTTTTGTGATATAACGGTATATTGCAAGCGTTTTTCATAGTTTCTTGTAAACTGTAGCTTTTATGTATATATACAAGTTGTTTACTTCCCTATGCTATAAACCCAAAAAATGTAGTTTTTTTCAATGAATTGCTTTTTATGGGTGATATATGCTTTTTTTCCTTAATTGAAGTATAAAATCCTCTTTTAGAATAATTTGCACCTATAAGTAGCTTACATTACATTAAGCTATTAAATAGAAGAGTAAGAGGTTATTTATTGTGATATAACGGTATATTGCAAGCGTTTTTCATAGTTTCTTGTAAACTGTAGCGTTATTGTATATATACAAGTAGTTTTACTTATTATATTGCTATAAACCCATAAAATGTAGTGTTTTCAATGATTTTAGCTAGTTATCAGTGATATATGGCTGTTTTCCTACAAATTGAAGTATAAAATCATCTTTTTAGAATAATTTGCACCTATAAGTAGCTTACATTACATTAAGCTATTAAATAGAAGAGTAAGAGGTTATTTATTGTGATATAACGGTATATTGCAAGCGTTTTTCATAGTTTCTTCTAAACTGTAGCGTTATTGTATATATACAAGTAGTTTTACTTATTATATTGCTATAAACCCATAAAATGTAGTGTTTTAAATGATTTTAGCTAGTTATCAGTGATATATAGCTGTTTTCCTAAAAATTTGAGTATAAAATCCTCTTTTTAGAATAATTTGCACCTATAAGTAGCTTACTTTAACTTAGCTATTAAATAGAAGAGTAAGAGGTTATTTATTGTGATATAACGGAATTGCAAGCGTTTTTCATAGTTTCTTGTAAAATGTAGCGTTATTGTATATATACAAGTAGTTTTAACTTATTATATTGCTATAAACCCATAAGATGTAGTGTTTCCAATGATATTAGCTATTAATTGGTGATATATAGCTGTTTTCCTACAAATTGAAGTATAAAATCCTCTTTTTTGAATAATTTGCACCTATAAGTAGCTTACATTACATTAAGCTATTAAATAGAAGAGTAAGTGGTTATTTATTGTGATATAACGGTATATTGCAAGCGTTTTTCATAGTTTCTTGTAAACTGTAGCGTTATTGTATATATACAAGTAGTTTTACTTATTATATTGCTATAAACCCATAAAATGTAGTGTTTTCAATGATTTTAGCTAGTTATCAGTGATATATAGCTCTTTTCCTACAAATTGAAGTATAAAATCCTCTTTTTAGAATAATTTGCACCTATGTCGATCTTTACATATATTACATTATAGCTTACATTACATTAAGCTATTAAATAGAAGAGTAAGAGGTTATTTATTGTGATATAACGGTATATTGCAAGCATTTTTCATAATTTCTTGTAAACTGTAGCGTTATTGTATATATACAAGTAGTTTTACTTAACATATTGCTATAAACCCATATAATGTAGTGTTTTCAATGATATTGTTTATCTATCGGTGATATATAACTGTTTTCCTACAAATTGAAGTAAAAAAATCCTCTTTTTGGGAATAATTTGCCCCTATAAGTAGCTTACATTACATTAAGCTATTAAATAGAAGAGTAAGAGGTTATTTATTGTGATATAACGGTATAATGCAAGCGTTTTTCATAGTTTCTTCTAAACTGTAGCGTTATTGTATATATACAAGTAGTTTTACTTATTATATTGCTAAAAACCCATAAAATGTAGTGTTTTCAATGATTTTAGCTAGTTATCAGTGATATATAGCTGTTTTCCTACAAATTGAAGTATAAAATCCTCTTTTTAGAATAATTTGCACCTATAAGTAGTTTACATTACATTAAGCTATTAAATAGAAGAGTAAGAGGCTATTTATTGCTATATAACGGTATATTGCAAGTGTTTTTCATAGTTTCTTGTAAACTGTAGCGTTATTGTATATATACAAATAGTTTTACTTATCATATTGCTATAAACCCATAAAATGTAGTGTTTTCAATGATTTCAGCTAGTTATCAGTGAAAAGTAATTTTTTTCTACAAATTGAAGTATATTTCTTTATATCTGTAGCTAAATAGCTTTTTATATTTGCTACAACTATATTTTACAAAATTAATAGCTAAAAATATGTATTTTTCATGAAATTTAGATATCAATTTTAATCTTAGAAACAACGTTTTTACAAGTATTTTAATGTATTTTTGCAAGCCTAAAAAATGTCGAAATTTGACATTATGCAGCACTTTTACACAACTATAATTTACAATATTATGAGCTTAAAATATGTATTTTTAATGAAAATTATGTATCAATTTTAATCTTAGAAACAACCTTTTTTCAAGTGTTTTAATGTATTTTTGAAGTGCTAAAAAAGGTCGAAAATTGACATTATTCAGCCCTTTTTTTGATATAGAAATTCAAAATGTGGTATGATAGTTGCTTTCGTTAGAAATTGCTATTTTAAACTACTGTAAGCTTATAATAGGAGTGTGAGACTCTATATTGTGATACAATTGTATATTACACGTTTTTTTGATAGTTTCTTGTAAATTGTAGTGTTATATCATTAATAGAAGGAATTTACCTTATGATAATGCTTTAATAAATAATTTAATGCCTCAAAATGTGTTCTTTTCAATGATTTTAGCTAGTATTCGGTGATATATAGCAGTTTTCCTACAAATTGATGTATACAATCCTTTTTTTTAAATAATTTGCACCTATAAGTAGCTTATATTACATTAAGCTAATAAATAGAAGAGCAATAGGTTATTTATTGTGATATAACGGTATATTGCAAGCGTTTTTCATAGTTTCTTGTAAAATGTAGCGTTATTGTATATATACAAGTAGTTTTACTTATCATATTGCTATAAACCCATAAAATGTAGTGTTTTCAATGATTTTAGCTAGTTAACAGTGATATATAGCTGTTTTCCTACAAATTGAAGTATAAAATCCTCTTTTTTGAATAATTTGCACCTATAAGTAGCTTACATTACATTAAGCTATTAAATAGAAGAATAAGAGGGTATTTATTGTGATATAACGGTATATTGCAAGCGTTTTTCATAGTTTCTTGTAAACTGTAGCGTTATTGTATATATACAAGTAGTTTTACTTACCATATTGCTATAAACCCATAATATGTAGTGTTTTCAATGATATTAGCTATTTATCGGTGATATATAGCAGTTTCCCTACAAATTGATGAAAAATGTAGTGTTTTTAATGATTTTAGCTAGTTATCATTGAAGAGTTGTTTTTGACTACAAATTGAAGTATATTTCTTTATATCTGTAGCTAAATAGCTTTTTATATTTGCTACAACTATATTTTACTAAATTAATAGCTAAAAATATGTATTTTTCATGAAAATTAGATATCAATTTTAATCTTAAAAACAATGTTTTTTCAAGTATTTTAATGTATTTTTGAAATGCTAAAAAATGTCGAAATTAGACATTATTCAGCACTTTTACACAACTATACTTTAAAATGTTATGAGCTAAAAATATGTAGTTTTCATGAAATTTAGGTATCAATTTTAATCTTAAAAACAACGTTTTTCCAAATATTTTAATGTATTTTTGAAAGCCTAAAAAATGTCGAAATTTGACATTATTCAGCACTTTTACACAAATATATTTTACAATATTATGAGATTAAAATGTGTATTTTTCATGAAAATTATGTATCAATTTTAATCTTAGAAACAACGTTTTTTCAAGTGTTTTAATGTATTTTTGAAGGGCTAAAAAATGTCGAAAATTGACATTATTCAGCTCTTTTTTTGATAAAGAAATTCAAAATGTGGAATTATTTATAGTTGTTTTCATTAGAAATTGCTATTTTAATCTACTGTAAGCTTATAATAGGAGTTTGAGACTATATTGTGATACAATTGTATATTATACGTGTTTTTCATAGTTTCTTCTTAATTGTAGTGTTATATCATTAATAGAAGGAATTTACCTTATGATAATGCTTTATACCCTCAAAATGTGTTCTTTTCAATGATTTTAGCTAGTTATCGGTGATATATATATGTTTTCCTACAAATTGAAGTATAAAATGCTCTTTTTAGAATAATTTGCACATATAAGTAGCTTACATTACATTACGCTATTAAATAGAAGAGTAAGAGGTTATTTATTGTGATATAACGGTATATTGCAAGCGTTTTTCATAGTTTCTTGTAAACTGTAGCGTTATTGTATATATACAAGTAGTTTTACTTATCCTATTGCTATAAACCTATAAAATGTAGTGTTTTCAATGATATTAGCTATTTATCGGTGATATATAGCTGTTTTCCTACAAATTGAAGTATAAAATCCTCTTTTTAGAATAATTTGTACCTATAAGTAGCTTACATTACATTAAGCTTTTAAATAGAAGAGTAAGAGGTTATTTATTGTGATATAACGGTATATTGCAAGCGTTTTTCATAGTTTCTTGTAAACTGTAGCGTTATTGTATATATACAAGTAGTTTTACTTATTATATTGCTATAAACCCATAAAATGTAGTGTTTTCAATGATTTTAGCTAGTTATCAGTGATATATAGATGTTTTCCTATAAATTGAAGTATAAAATCCTCTTTTTAGAATAATTTGCACCTATAAGTAGCTAACATTACATTAAGCTATTAAATAGAAGAGTAAGAGGTTAATTATTGTGATATAACGGTATATTGCAAGCGTTTTTCATAGTTTCTTCTAAACTGTCGCGTTATTTTATATATACAAGTAGTTTTACTTATTATATTCCTATAAACCCATAAATTGTAGTGTTTTCAATGATATTAGCTATTGATCGGTGATATATAGCTGTTTTCCTACAAATTAAAGTATAAAATCCTCTTTTTAGAATAATTTGCACCTATAAGTAGCTTATATTACATTAAGCTATTAAATAGAAGAGTAAGAGGTTATTTATTGTGATATAACAGTATATTGCAATCGTTTTTCATAGTTTCTTCTAAACTGTAGCGTTATTGTATATATACAAGTAGTTTTACCTATTATATTGCTATAAACACATAAAATGTAGTGTTTTCAATGATTTTAGCTAGTTATCAGTGATATATAGCTGTTTTCCTATAAATTATAGTATAAAATCTTCTTTTTTGAATAATTTGCACCTATAAGTAGCTTACATTACATTAAGCTATTAAATAGAAGAGTAAGAGGTTATTTATTGTGATATAACGGTATATTGCCAGCGTTTTTCATAGTTTCTTGTAAACTGTAGCGTTATTGTATATAAACAAGTAGTTTTACTTATCATATTGCTATAAACCCATAAAATGTAGTGTTTTCAATGATTTTAGCTAGTTATCATTGAAGAGTTGTTTTTTTCTACAAATTGAAGTATATTTCTTTATATCTGTAGCTAAATAGCTTTTTATATTAGCTACAACTATATTTTACAAAATTAATAGCTAAAAATATGTATTTTTCATGAAAATTAGATATCAATTTTAATCTTAAAAACAATGTTTTTTCAAGTGTTTTAATGTATTTTTGAAAGGCTAAAAAATGTCGAAATTAGACATTATTCAGCACTTTTACACAACCAAACTTTACATTGTTATGAGCTAAAAATATGTATTTTTCATGAAATTTAGGAATCAATTTTAATCTTAAAAACACCGTTTTTTCAAGTGTTTTAATGTATTTTTGAAAGCCTAAAAAATGTCGAAATTTGACATTATTCAGCACTTTTTCACAAATATATTTTACAATATTATGAGCATTACAATATTATTTTTCATGTAATTTATGTATCAATTTTATTTCTAAAAACAACGTATTTTCAAGTGTTTTAATGTATTTTTGAAGCTTAATGTAATGTAAGCTACTTATTGGTGCAAATTATTCTAAAAAGAGGATTTTATACTTCAATTTGCAGGAAAACAGGTATATATCACCGATAAATAGCTAATGTCATTGAAAGCACTACATTTTATGGGTTTATAGCAATATGATAAGTAAAACTACTTGTATATATACAATAACGCAACAGTTTACAAGAAACTATGAAAAACGCTTGCAATATACCGTTATATCACAATAAATAACCTCTTACTCTTCTATTTATTAGCTTAATGTAATGTAAGCTACTTATAGGTGCAAATTATTCTAAAAAAAGGATTGTATTCTTCAATTGTAGGAAAACAGCTATATATCACCGAATACTAGCTAAAATCCTTGAAAAGAACACATTTTGAGGGTATAAAGCATTATCATAAGGTAAATTCCTTCTATTAATGATATAACACTACCATTAACAAGAAACTATTAAAAACACGTGTAATATACAATTGTATCACAATATAGAGTCTCAAACTCCTATTATAAGCTTACAGTAGTTTAAAATAGCAATTTCTAACGAAAACAACTATAATTCCACATTTTGAATTGCTCTATCAAATAAAGGGCTGAATAATGTCAATTTTCGACATTTTTTAGCCCTTCAAAAATACATTAAAACACTTTAAAAAACGTTGTTATTAAGAATAAAATTGATACCTAAATTACATGAAAAATACATATTTTGAGCTCATAATATTGTAAAATATAGTTGTGTAAAAGTGCTGAATTATGTCAAATTTCGACATTTTTTAGGCTTTCAAAAATACATTAAACACTTGAAAAAACGTTTTTTTTGAGATTAAGTGATACTAAATTGCACGAAATACTATATTTTAAGCTCATAACATTGTAAATTATTTTTGTGTAAAAGTGCTAATAGTCAAATTTCGACATTATTTTAGCCTTCAAAACATTAAAATATTGAAAAAAGTTGTGTTTTAAAGATTAAATTTGATATCTAAATTTCAGAAAAATACAAATATTTTAAGCTATATTTTGTTAAAATATGTTGTAGCAATTATAAAAAGCTATTTAGCTACAGATATAAAGAAATATACTTCAATTTGTAGAAAAAAAAACCTCTTCACTGAAACTAGTAAAAATCATTGAAAACACTACATTTTATGGATTATATAGCAATATGATAAGTAAAACTACTTGTATATATACAATAACGCTACAGTTTACAGATAACTATTAAAAACGCTTGCAATTACCGTATATCACAATAAAAACCTTATCTCTTTTATTATTAGCTTAATGTAATGTAAGTTACTTATAGGTGCAAATTATTCTAAAAAAAGGATTATACTTCAATTTGTAGAAAACAGCTATATATCACCGATAAGTAGCTAAAATCATATGAAAAGAAACATTTGAGGTATAAAGCATTATCATTAGGTAAATTCCTTCTATTAATGATTAACACTACAATTAAAAAGAAACTATGAAAAACACGTATAATATACAATTGTATCACAATATAGAGTCTCAAACTCCTATTATAAGCTTACAGTAGTTTTAAAATACATAATTTCTACAGAAATCAACTATAATTCCACATTGAATTCTCTATCAAAATGGATGAATAATGTCAATTTTCGAAATTTTTAGCCATTCAAAAATACATTAAATCACTTGAAAAAATGTTTTTAGGAATAAAATGATAATAATTTCATGAAAAATACATATTTTTAAGTAATCACATATTATTGTTAAAATATAAGTTTGTAAAAGTGCTGAATAATGTCAAATTTCGACATTTTTTAGGCTTATCAAAAATATCTTTAAACACTTGAAAAAACGTTGTTGTAAAGATTATAATTGATACTAAATTTCTCGAAAAATACATATTTTTAGCTCATAACATTGTTAAATATAATTGTTGTAAAAGTTAATATACTCAAATCTCGACTTATTTAGCCTTTCAAAATACATTCAAATACTTGAAAAACATGTTTTTAGAAGGATTAAAATTGATATCTAAATTTCTTAAATTACAATTTATTAAGCTATTAATTTTAGTAAAATATAGTTGTAGAAATATAAGACTTTTAGCTACATATATAAATAAATATACTTCAATTATAGAAAAAAAACTCTACACTGAAAAAACTAGCTAAAATTCAATTGAAAAAAACCTACATTTTGGTTTTATAGCAATATGATCAGTAAAACTACTTGTATATATACAATAACGCTACAGTTTACAAGAAACTATGAAAAACACTTGCAATACCCGTTATATCACAATAAAAAACCTATTACTCTTCTATTTATTAGCTTAATGTAATGTAAGCTACTTATAGGTGCAAATTATTCTAAAAAAAGGATTGTATACTTCAATTTGTAGGAAAACAACTATATATCACCGATAACTAGCTAAAATCATTGAATAGAACACATTTTGAGGGTATAAAGCATTATCATAAGGAAAATTACTTCTATTAATGCAATCACTACAATTATGAAGAAACTATGAAAAACACGTATAATATACAATTGTATCACAATATAGAGTCCCAAACTCCTATTATAACCTTTCAGTAGTTTATAATAACAATTTCTAACGAAAACAACTATAATTCCATATTTTGAATTTCTCTATCAAAAAAAGGGCTGAATAATGTCAATTTTCGACATTTTTTAGCCCTTAAAAAATACATTAAAACACTTGAAAAAACGTTGTTTTTAGGAATAAAATTGGTACATAAATTTCATGAATAATAAATATTTTAAGGTCATAATATTGTAAAATATTGTTGCGTAAAAGTGCTGAATAATGTCAAATTTCGACATTTTTTAGGCTTTCAAAAATACATTAAAACACTTGAAAAAACGTTGTTTTTAAGATTAAAATTGATACCTAAATTTCATGAAAAATACACATTTTTAGCACATAACATTGTTAAATATAGTTGTGTAAAAGTGTGCTGAATAATGTCAAATTTCGACTTTATTTAGCCTTTCAAAAATACATTAAAATACTTGAAAAAACATTGGTTTTAAGATTAAAATTGATATCTAAATTTCATGAAAAATACATATTTTTTGCTATTAATTTTGTAAAATATAGTTGTAGCAAATATAAAAAGCTATTTAGCTACATATATAAAGAAATATACTTCAATTTGTAGAAAAAAAAACACTTCACTGATAACTAGCTAAAATCATTGAAAACACGACATTTTATGGGTTCATAGCAATATGATAAGTAAAACTACTTGTATATATACAATAACGCTACAGTTTACAAGAAACTATGAAAAACGCTTGCAATATACCGTTATATCACAATAAATAACCTATTACTCTTCTATTTATTAGCTTAATGTAATGTAGGCTACTTATAGGTGCAAATTATTCCAAAAAAATGATTTTATACATCAATTTGTAGGAAAACTGCTATATATCATCGAATACTAACTAAAATCATTGAAAAGAACACATTTTGAGGGTATAAAGCATTATCATAAGTTAAATTCCTTCTATTAATGATATAACACTACAATTAACAAGAAACTATTAAAAAAACGTGTAATATACAATTGTATCACAATATAGAGTCTCAAACTCCTATTATAAGCTTACAGTAGTTTAAAATAGCAATTTCTAACGAAAACAACTATAATACCACATTTTGAATTTCTCTATCAAAAAAAGTGCTGAATAATGTCAATTTTCGACATTATTTAGCCCTTCAAAAATACATTAAAAAACTTGAAAAAACGTTGTTTAACGTTGATTAAAGATACCTAAATTACATGAAAAATACATATTTTTAGCTCATAACATTGTAAAATATAGTTGTGTAAAAGTGCTGAATAATGTCAAATTTCAATTTTTTTTAGCCTTTCAAAAATATATTAACATACTTGAAAAAACATTGTTTTTAAGATTAAAATTGATATCTAAATTTCATGAAAAATACATATTTTTAGCTATTAATTTTGTAAAATATAGTTGTAGCAAATATAAAAAGCTATTTAGCTACAGATATAAAGAAATATACTTCAATTTGTAGAAAAAAAAACTTTTCACTGATAACTAGCTGAAATCATTGAAAACACTACATTTTATGGGTTTATAGCAATATGATAAGTAAAACTATTTGTATATATACAATAACGCTACAGTTTACAAGAAACTATGAAAAACGCTTGCAATATACCGTTATATAACAATAAATAACCTCTTACTCTTCTATTTAATAGCTTATTGTAATGTAAGCTACTTATAGGTGCAAATTATTCTAAAAAGAGGATTTTATACTTCAATTTGTATGAAAACAGTTATATATCACTGAAAACTAGCTAAAATCATTGAAAACACTACATTTTAAGGGTTTATAGCATTATGATAAGTTAAACTACTTGTATATATACAATAACGCTACAGTTTACAAGAAACTATGAAAAACGCTTGCAATATACCGTTATATCACAATAAATAACCTCTTACTCTTCTATTTATTAGCTTAATGTAATATAAGCTACTTATAGGTGCAAATTATTCTAAAAAAAGGATTGTATACTTCAATTTGTAGGAAAACAGCTATATATCACTGATATCTAGCTAAAATCATTGAAAACACTACATTTTATGGGTTTATAGCAATATAATAATTAAAGCTACTTGTATATATACAATAACGCTACAGTTTAGAAGAAACTATGAAAAACGCTTGCAATATACCGTTATATAACAATAAACAACCTCTTACTCTTCTATTTAATAGCTTAATGTAATGTAAGCTACTTATAGGTGCAAATTATTCTAAAAAGAGGATTTTATACTTCTATTTGTAGGAAAACAGCTATATATCACCGATAAATAGCTAATATCATTGAAAACACTACAATTTATGGGTTTATAGCAATATGATAAGTAAAACTACATATATATATATACAATAACGCTACAGTTTAGAAGAAACTATGAAAAACGCTTGCAATATACCGTTATATCACAATAAAGAACCTCCTACTCTTCTATTTATTACCTTAATGTAATGTAAGCTACTTATAGGTGCAAATTATTTAAAAAAAAGGATTGTATTCTTCAATTTGTAGGAAAACAGCTATATATCACCGATAACTAGCTAAAATCATTGAAAAGAACACATTTTGAGGGTATAAAGCATTATCATAAGGTAAATTCCTTCTATTAATGATATAACACTTCAATTAAGAAGAAACTATGAAAAACACGTATAATATACAATTGTATCACAATATAGAGTCTCAAACTCCTATTATAAGCTTACAGTAGTTTAAAATAGCAATTTCTAACGAAAACAACTATAATTCCACATTTTGAATTTCTCTATCAA
Source organism: Chionoecetes opilio (assembly GCA_016584305.1). Classification (NCBI taxonomy): domain Eukaryota; kingdom Metazoa; phylum Arthropoda; class Malacostraca; order Decapoda; family Majidae; genus Chionoecetes; species Chionoecetes opilio. The sequence continues at coordinate 152,890 of JACEEZ010023896.1, read as the reverse complement.
TAAAAGGGCTGAATAATGTCAATTTTCGACATTTTTTACCCTTCAAAAATACATTAAAACACTTGAAAAAACGTTGTTTTTAAGAATAAAATTGATACATAAATTTCATGAAAAATACATATTTTAAGCTCAAAATATTGTAAATATAGTTGTGTAAAAGTGCTGAAAAATGCTGTCAAATTTTGACATTTTTTAGGCATTCAAAAATACATTAAAACACTTGAAAAAACGTAGTTTTTAAGATTAAAATTGATACCTAAATTTCATTAAAAATACATATTTTTACCTCATAACATTGTAAAATATAGTTGTGTAAAATTGTTGAATAATGACAGATTTCGACATTTTTTAGCCTTTCAAAAATACATTAAAATACGTGAAAAACGCTGTTTTATGATTAAAATTGATACTTAAATTTCATAATAAATACATATTTTTAGCTATTAATTGTGTAAAATATAGTTCCAATATCAAAAGCTATTAATTGTGTAAAATATAGTAGCAAATATCAAAAGCTATTTAGCTACCGATATAAAGGAATATACTTCAATTTGTAGAAAAAACCCGCTCTTCACTGATAACTAGCTAAAATCATTGAAGACACTACATTTTATGGGTTTTTAGCAATATGATAAGTAAAACTACTTGTATATATACAATAATACTACAGTTTACAAGAAACTAAGAAAAACGCTTGAAATATACCGTTATATCACAATAAATAACCTCTTACTCTTCTATTTATTAGCTTAATGTACTGTAAGCTACTTATAGGTGCAAAATATTCTAAAAAAAGGATTGTATACTTCAATTTGTAGGAAAACAGCTATATATCACCGATAAATAGCTAAAATCATTGAAAAGACCACATTTTGAGGGTATAAAGCATTATCTTAAGTTAAATTCTTTCTATTTATGATATAACGCTACAATTTACAAGAAACTATGAAAAACACGAGAAATATACAAATATATCACAATATAGAGTCTCAAACTCCTATTATAAGCTTACAGGAGTTTAAAATAGCATTTTCTAACTAAAGCAACTATAATAACACATTTTGAATTTCTCTATTAAAAAAAGGGCTGAATAATGTCAATTTTCGACATTTTTTAGCTATTAAAAAATACATTAAAACACTTGAAAAAACGTTGTATATAAGATTAAAATTAATACCTAAATTTCATGAAAAATACATATTTTAAACTTATAATATTGTAAAATATAATTGTGTAAAAGTGCTGAATAATGTCAAATTTCGACATTTTTTTGCCTTTCAAAAATACATTAAAATACTTGAAAAAACGTTGTTTTTAGATTAAAATTGTTCCCTAAATTTTATAAAATATATTTATTTTAAGCTAGTAATTTTTTGTAAAAAATTGTTGTAGAAATATCAAAAGCTATTTAGCTACTGACATAATGGAATATACTTCAATTTGTAACAGCTCTTAACTGATAACTAGCTAAAATCATTTAAAACACAATTTTTTTTATGTATATAGCAATATGACATGTAAAACTACTTGTATATATATACAATAACACTACAGTTTACAAGAAACTATGAAAAAACTCTTAAAATATACCGTTATATCACAATAAATAACCTCTTACTCTTATATTTGTTAGCTTAATGTAATGAAAGCTACTTATAGGTGCAAATTATTCTAAAAAAAGGACTGTATACTTCAAATTGTAGGAAAAATGCTATATATCACCGATAACTACCTAAAATCAATGAAAAGAACACATTTTGAGGTTATAAAGCATTATCATAAGTTAAATTCCTTCTATTTCTGATATAACACTACAATACATAAGAAACTATGAAAAACACGTGTAATATACAATTATATCACAATATAGAGTCTCAAACTCCTATTAAATGCTTACAGGAGTTTAGAATAGCATTTTCTAACGAAAACAACGATAATACCATATTTTGAATTTCTCTATCAAAAAAAGGGCTGAATAATGTCAATTTTCGACATTTTTTAACTATTCAAAAATACATTAAAATACTTGAAAAAACGTTGTTTTTAAGATTAAAATTGATACCTAAATTTCATGATAAATATAAATTTAAGCTCATAATATTGTAAAATGTAGTTGTGTAAAAGTGCTGAATAATGTTAAATTTCGACATTTTTTAGCCTATCAAAAATACATTAAAATACGTGAAAAAACGCAGTTTTTATGATTAAAATTGATACCTAAATTTCATAATAAATACATATTTTAAGCTATTAATTTTGTAAAATATAGTTGTAGCAAATATCAAAAGCTATTTAGCTACCGATATAAAGGAATATACTTCAATTTTTAGAAAAAAACCGCTCATGACTTATAACACTGGTCGACACCAAAAATGGTTCTGAGTTCATTATGTGTGGGTTGGAAATCATTTTTCACGTATAGTTTTTTAAATATCGGCATTTTAAATTTTAATAGCTATTATAATTATATACGTATATATAATTATATAATTAATCGAAACAATCCCCCTACGTTAATATATATTACTCGTAATTAAATTATGGTAGTGCCTGTGGCTTTATTAGGAATTAATGTACATATCTGGCAAAAAAAAAACTTAAATTATGTTCCAAATATATCCGAAAATGTGCCACATGTTGTAAATATCCGAAAATATGCCAAATCACAGTAAATTTTGATTTTATATATTATTAAAATTTATATTTTATATAAAATATATTATTATATATATATATATATATTATATATATTATTTTTAATATATATAATATATATAAAATTTTAAATATATGATTTTGGCCCCAAAACTTCGAGATTTTTTGTGAGAGAAAGATCCTAGTTCGAAACAGTCAGATTTAGACTGTTTTTAAAAAGGAACACTCAAGATCCAATTGGGATTAAATATACATATGATCAAACTAACGTCAAAAAAAAGTATCCCCCCGCTAAATAGTACATCGAAGTGTTTCGTAGTTTGCTTTTTCTTTTGTAGGCCCCTACTTTCACGTTGTAGCCCCAGCAATAGCCCCCTACATGTTGGGACTGAATCGTCCTTGGTATCGGTTTCCATGGTGGCAATGTCCGGTGGAAACTTTCCCCCCCTGCTCATCACTGACCGCGCCAGATTCGTTGGAAAAACAAAATGTGAAGGAAAAAAAGGGTTTTTTGAGTGACATCCGAGCCCCAAGCGCATGGAAAACTTTTCAACTGTTTTTAAAGGGTTCCCTCATAATTCGAGCTCCAAAACCCCTTGGTATTTTTTATAACACCCAAAAAGCTCTTCCAAGAAAGCTTTTTCCGGGGGGAGTTAGGCTCTTTAAAAAGTAATCATCTTTGGTTTTGGGAAAATTTTGAGGGCCTTGAAAAACACTTGCCTATTTTTTTGACTTCAGTAAGTGCTTCAAACTTTTGCTAACAAAATACTGAAAGCCAGCCCCCATTTTGACCAGGCCTTCAAAAATTTTTTCCCTTAACCCTTTTTCAGAGCAATGGAGGAAGTACACCTTTTCATTTGTCAACAAGGGGTTTTGTACATACGGTTGAACCTGCCAGGTGAGTTTTGGGTCGGCGGGCCATTTTTTGTTGAAAGTTGCGCCGCTTAGAGTCCCACAAACAAAGAAAAACAAGTGCTTGTGAACCTAACGGGAGTCTAGAAAAAGGGAGATTCCTTCGGGGTCCCCACACATATTCCACTGATGCTTTTTTTAACAGCAGATAAAAAAGTCTTCATATTTTTCAAAAATTTTTCACTCATTTCAGGGCCATGCGCAATTGGAAACTGGGAAAGTTATTTCCCTTTATGCAAAGAACCCCCTTTAGCGTTTTTTTCCTGAATTATGAACGCCCCCCACTCATTTATCAAGTAGATCACAAGTTTTCCTGAGTTTTAAACAAAAAAGAGTAACAGAGTTGTTTCCATCTTAAAGAAGCTTGAAAGTTCTTTATGTCAACGACGAAAAGGGTGATGAGAACTCCTTTTGGGAGCAAATTCATTCCTTTGGGCAGATCCAAGACTTCACTTTTCTCCTTGAGTAGTTGGGGCCCTAGCAAGGTCATGTAGCATTTCCTGCGGGGAATTTGGGCTCTCTTTTGCTGCCCTTTCTTGAAAGTCTTATCCATTGGATTTCCTCCTCATTTGAATTGATTCACTTATAGCACTTGCAATTGAACATTTGGAACTGGGAGATCAGGCCCTGTGGGACAGGCCTGATGGCAGAAGGTACGTCGGATACCCGATTTTAGCTCGCGTGTTTACGATATCTTTTATGTTGTGGGCAGAAAGTATAGCAGTACTGTGATCCTTTTGTTCACCAAACCATTGGGATGCCCAATGCCATGAAGATGGCCCTTTGCCACGCACCCTTTTAAATGGGTTTACACAGGGATTGCATGGGTACGTGAGGGGCCCACTTTTATCTTATCACCTATACGGCACTTGAAGAATGCAGATAAGTGCTTTAACATCTTTGTAAGAGGTTTTTTCAACGTCAGGGTAAAAAAATTTCCATATGTAAAAAAAAACTGTCCGAGCTTCACACGCTACGGCGTTTTATAAGCCCGGTACAAGGTACTATATACGGGAAACCAAATAAAATTAAGACTCCCCCAAATCAAAACATCATATCCAAAGAAAATAAAATGTTAAAAAAAATTGCATAGCCCGTACGATCAGTAGGTAAAAAAGTACTACACCCCCCTCTAACCCCCGGCCAATACGCAGCGCGCACACCCCCCCCTGCCACTGCACAAAACCACACTTACTCAAAACCTGCACTGCCCCAATAGGGGTTTAGAAAAGAAAAGATTTAAAAGTTTAAAATGAAAACATTTTTGAAAACCCATTTTCGGCTGATTTACCCATATTTTTTTTAGAATTTCGTTGGTTCTCAAAAACTGGACGGATAGATTAAATTTAAACATCAGATTTGAGTTCACAGGGTCGTTTATCTATAATCAGCTTATTTGTCCCGAACCCTATCTTTTGATTTTTTTTTTTTCGACCCGTGTAATAGCTAAGTCTTGAAAACCTAATTATATGGGTTTTTTAGCAAATGATAAGTAAAACTACTTTTAATATACAATAAGCTACGTTTACAAAAAACTAAAAATACGCTTTCAAAATACCTTTTTATCTCATAAGTAACCCCTTCTCTTCATTTTATAGCTTAATGTATTGTAAGCTACTTTTTAAGGGCAAAATTTTACCAAAAAAAGGATTTTATACTTCCAATTTTTAGAAAAACAGCTTTTTCACCCATAACACCAAAAAATTTAAAAAAAACACATTTTTGGTATAAAAACATTATCGTAAGGTAAACCTTCTATTTTGATATAGCACTACAAAAATTTCAGGAAAACTATGAAAAAAGTGTAATATACAATTATACAATATACAGTCCCAAATTTTTTTTTATAAAATTGCGTAGTTTAAAAAAAGCTTTCTAACGAAAACAACATAAAACCACAATTTGAAATTTTTCTATCAAAAAAAAGGGTGAATAATGTCATTTTCGACATTTTTTAGCCCTCAAAAAAACATTAAAAACTTGAAAAAAAGTTTTTTTTAAGATTTAAAAATTTTATACCTAAATTTTATGAAAAAAATTTATATTTAAAAATTATAATATTTTAAAATATAGTTGTGTAAAGTGCTGAATAATGTCAAATTTCGACATTTTTAGCCCTTCAAAAATACATTTAAAAACTTGAAAAAAAAGTTGTTTTTTAAAATTAAAATTATACCTAAATTTCATAAAAAATACTATCTTTAGCTATAATTTTGTAAAATATAGTTTTTGAAAAATCTAAAGTTATTTAGCTACAGATATAAAGAAATATACTTCAATTTGTAGAAAAAAAAAACTCTTCACTGATAACTAGCTAAAATCATTGAAAAACACTACATTTAATGGGTATATAGCAATATTATAAGTAAAACTACTTGTATATATACAATAACGCTACAGTTTACAAGAAACTATGAAAAACGCTTGCAATATACCGTTATATCACAATAAATAACCTCTTACTCTTCTATTTATTAGCTTAATGTAATGTAGGCTACTTATAGGTGCAAATTATTCTAAAAAAGGATTTGTATACATCAATTTGTAGGAAAACAAGCTATATATCACCGATATACAGCTAAAATCATTGAAAAGAACACATTTTGAGGGTATATAAAGCATTATCATAAGTTAAATTCCTTCTATTTATGATAAAACACTACATTTTACAAGAAACTATGAAAAACACGAGTAATATACAAATGTATCACAATATAGAGTCTCAAACTGCTATTATAAGCTTACAGTAGTTTAAAATGGCATTTTCTAACGAAAACAACTATAATACCACATTTTGAATTTCTCAATCAAAAAAAGGGCTGAATAATGTCAATTTTCAACATGTTTTAGCCTTTCAAAAATACATTAAAACACTTGAAAAAATGTTGTTTTTAAGATTAAAATTAATACCTAAATTTCATGAAAAATAAATATTTTAAGCTCATAATATTGTAATGTATAGTTGTGTAAAAGTGCTAAATAATGTCAATTTTCGTCATTTTTTAGCCTTTCCAAAAATACATAAAAATACTTGAAAAAACGTTGTTTTTAAGATTAAAATTGATACCTAAACTTCATGAAAAATACATATTTTAAGCTCATAATATTGTAGTATATAGTAGTGTAAAAGTGCTGATTAATGTCAAATTTCGACATTTTTTAGCCTTACAAAAATATATTAAAATACTTGAAAAAACGTTGTTTTTAAGATTAAAATTGATACCTAAATTTCATAACAAATACATATTTTTAGCTATTAATTTTGTATAATATAGTTGTAGCAAATTTCTAAAATTATTTAGCTACAGATATAAAGAAATATACTTCAATTTGTAGAAAAAAACAACTCTTCACTGATAACTAGCTAAAATCATTGAAAACGCTTGCAGTAGTTTAAAATAGCATTTTCTAACGAAAACAACTATAAAACCAAATTTTGTATTTCTCTATCAAAAAAAGGGCTGAATAAAGTCAATTTTCGACATTTTTTAGCCCTTCAAAAATACATTAAAACACTTGAAAAAACATTGTTTTTCAGATTAAAATTGATACCTAAATTTCATGAAAAATACATATTTTAAGCTCATAATATTGTAAAATGTAGTTGTGTAAAAGTGCTGAATAATGTCAAATTTCGACATTTTTTAGCCATTCAAAAATACATTAAAATACGTGAAAAAACGTTGTTTAAAAGATTAAAATTGATACCTAATTTTCATAATAAATACATATTTTTTTATATTAATTTTGTAAAATATAGTTGTAGCAATTATCAAAAGCTATTTAGCTACCGATATAAAGGAATATACTTCAATTTGTAGAGTAAAATAGCTCTTCACTGATAACTAGCTAAAATCATTGAAAACACTACATTTTATGGGTTTATGGCAATATGATAAGTAAAACTACTTGTATATTTACACTAACCCTACAGTTTAGAAGAAACTATGAAAAACGCTTGCAATATACCGTTATATCACAACAAGTAACCTCTTACTCTTCTATTTTATAGCTTAATGTAGTGTAAGCTACTTATAGGTGCAAATTATTATAAAAAAAGAATTTTATACTTCAATTTGTAGAAAAACAGCTATATATCACCGATAAGTAGCTAAAATCATTGAAAAGAACACTTTTTGAGGGTATAAAGCATTATCGTAATGTAAATTCCTTCTATTTATTATATAACACTACAATATACAAGAGACTGAAAAACACGTGTAATATACAATTGTATCACAATATAGAGTCTCAAACTGCTATTATAAGCGTACTGTAGTTTAAAATAGCATTTTCTAACGAAAACAACTATAATACCACATTTTGAATTTCTCTATCAAAAAAAGGGCTGAATAACGTCAATTTTCAACATTTTTTAGCCTTTCAAAAATATATTAAAACACTTGAAAAAACGTTGTTTTTTAGATTCAAATTAATACTTAAATTTCATGAAAAATAAATATTTTAAGCTCATAATATTGTAATGTATAGTTGTGTAAAAGTGCTAAATAATGTCAATTTTCGTCATTTTTTAGCCTTTCCAAAAATACATAAAAATACTTGAAAAAACGTTGTTTTTAAGATTAAAATTGATACCTAAACTTCATGAAAAATACATATTTTAAGCTCATAATATTGTACTATATAGTTGTGTAAAAGTGCTGATTAATGTCAAATTTCGACATTTTTTAGCCTTCAAAAATATATTAAAATACTTGAAAAAACGTTGTTTTTAAGATTAAAATTGATACCTAAATTTCATAACAAATACATATTTTTAGCTATTAATTTTGTATAATATAGTTGTAGCAAATTTCTAAAATTATTTAGCTACAGATATAAAGAAATATACTTCAATTTGTAGAAAAAAACAACTCTTCACTGATAACTAGCTAAAATCATTGAAAACGCTTGCAGTAGTTTAAAATAGCATTTTCTAACGAAAACAACTATAAAACCAAATTTTGTATTTCTCTATCAAAAAAAGGGCTGAATAAAGTCAATTTTCGACATTTTTTAGCCCTTCAAAAATACATTAAAACACTTGAAAAAACATTGTTTTTAAGATTAAAATTGATACCTAAATTTCATGAAAAATACATATTTTAAGCTCATAATATTGTAAAATGTAGTTGTGTAAAAGTGCTGAATAATGTCAAATTTCGACATTTTTTAGCCATTCAAAAATACATTAAAATACGTGAAAAAACGTTGTTTAAAAGATTAAAATTGATACCTAATTTTCATAATAAATACATATTTTTTTATATTAATTTTGTAAAATATAGTTGTAGCAATTATCAAAAGCTATTTAGCTACCGATATAAAGGAATATACTTCAATTTGTAGAGTAAAATAGCTCTTCACTGATAACTAGCTAAAATCATTGAAAACACTACATTTTATGGGTTTATGGCAATATGATAAGTAAAACTACTTGTATATTTACACTAACGCTACAGTTTAGAAGAAACTATGAAAAACGCTTGCAATATACCGTTATATCACAACAAGTAACCTCTTACTCTTCTATTTTATAGCTTAATGTAGTGTAAGCTACTTATAGGTGCAAATTATTATAAAAAAAGGATTTTATACTTCAATTTGTAGAAAAACAGCTATATATCACCGATAAGTAGCTAAAATCATTGAAAAGAACACTTTTTGAGCGTATAAAGCATTATCGTAATGTAAATTCCTTCTATTTATGATATAACACTACAATATACAAGAGACTGAAAAACACGTGTAATATACAATTGTATCGCAATATAGAGTCTCAAACTGCTATTTTAAGCGTACTGTAGTTTAAAATAGCATTTTCTAACGAAAACAACTATAATACCACATTTTGAATTTCTCTATCAAAAAAAGGGCTGAATAATGTCAATTTTCTACATTTTTTAGCCCTTTCAAAAATATATTAAAACATTTGAAAAAACGTTGTTCTTAAGATTAAAATTAAAACCTAAATTTCATGAAAAATACATATTTTAAGCTCATAATAATATAAAATATAGTTGTGTAAAAGTGCTAAATAATGTCAATTTTCGTCATTTTTTAGCTTCTCAAAAATACATAAAAATACTTGAAAAAACGTAGTTTTTAAGATAAAAATTGATACCTAAATTTCATGAAAAATACATATTTTAAGCTCATAATATTGTAAAATATAGTTGTGTAAAAGTGCTGAATAATGTCAAATTTCGACATTTCTTAGCCCTTCAAAAATACATTAAAATACTTGAAAAAACGTTGTTTTTAGGATTAAAATTGATACCTATATTTCATAAAAAATACATATTTTTAGCTATTAATTTTGTAAAATATAGTTGTAGCAAATTTCTAAAATGATTTAGCTACAGATATAAAGAAATATACTTCAATTTGTAGAAAAAAACATCTCTTCACTGATAACTAGCTAAAATCATTGAAAACACTACATTTTATGGGTATAGAGCAATATTATAAGTAAAACTACTTTTATATATACAATAACGCCACAGTTTACAAGAAACTATGAAAAACGCTTGAAATATACCGTTATATCACAATAAATAACCTCTTACTCTTCTATTTATTAGCGTAATGTACTGTAAGCTATTATCATAAGTTAAATTCTTTCTATTTATGATATAACGCTACAATTTAAAAGAAACTATGAAAAACACGTGTAATATACAAATATATCACAATATAATGTCTCAAACTCCTATTATAAGCTTACAGGAGTTTAAAATAGCATTTTCTAACGAAAACAACTATAATACCACATTTTGAATTTCTCTATCAAAAAAAGGGCTGAATAATGTCAATTTTCGACATTTTTTATTTATTAAAAAATACATTAAAACACTTGAAAAAACGTTGAATATAAGATTAAAATTAATACCAAAATTTTATGAAAAATACATATTTTAAACTTATAATATTGTAAAGTATAATTGTGTAAAAGTGCTGAATAATGTAAAATTTCGACATTTTTTAGCCTTGCAAAAATACATTAAAATACTTGAAAAAACGTTGTTTTTAGATTAAAATTGACCCCTAAATTTTACAAAAAATACATATTTTAAGCTAGTAATTTTGTAAAAAATTGTTGTAGCAAATATCAAAAGCTATTTAGCTACTGACATAAAGGAATATACTTCAATTTGTAACAGCTCTTAACTGATAACTAGCTAAAATCATTGAAAACACTAAATTTTTGGGTATATAGCAATATGATATGTAAAACTACTTGTATATATATACAATAACACTACAGTTTACAAGAAACTATGAAAAAACTCTTAAAATATACCGTTATATCACAATAAATAACCCCTTACTCTTATATTTGTTAGCTTAATGTAATGTAAGCTACTTATAGGTGCAAATTATTCTAAAAAAAGGATTGTATACTTCAAATTGTAGGAAAAAAGTTATATATCACAGATAACTACCTAAAATCATTGAAAGGAACACATTTTGAAGGTATAAAGCATTATCATAAGTTAAATTCCTTCTATTTCTGATATAACACTACAATACATAAGAAACTATGAAAAACACGTGTAATATACAATTATATCACAATATAGAGTCTCAAACTCCTATTATAAGCTTACAAGAGTTTAAAATAGCATTTTCTAACGAAAACAACTATAATACCATATTTTGAATTTCTCTATCAAAAAAAGGGCTGAATAATGTCAATTTTCGACATTTTTTAGCTTTTCAAAAATATATTAAAACACTTGAAAAAACGTTGTTTTTAAGATTAAAATTCATACCTAAATTTCATGATAAATATAAATTTAAGCTCATAATATTGTAAAATGTAGTTGTGTAAAAGTGCTGTATAATGTCAAATTTCGACATTTTTTAGCCTTTCAAAAATACATTAAAATACGCGAATAAACGCTGTTTTTATGATTACAATTGATACCTAAATTTCATAATAAATACATATTTTTTGCTATTAATTTTGTAAAATATAGTTGTAGCAAATATCAAAAGCTATTTAGCTACCGATGTAAAGGAATATACTTCAATTTGTAGAAAAAAACCGCTTTTCACTGATAACTAGCTAAAATCATTGAAAACACTACATTTTATGGGTTTATAGCAATATGATAAGTAAAACTACTTGTATATATACAATAACGCTACAGTTTACAAGAAACTATGAAAAACGCTTGCAATATACCGTTATATCTCAATAAATAACCTCTTACTCTTCTATTTTATAGCTTAATGTAATGTAGGCTATTTATAGGTGCAAATTATTCTAAAAAAAGGATTTGTATACTTCAATTTGTAGGAAAACAGCTATATATCACCGATATATAGCTAAAATCATTGAAAAGAACACATTTTGAGGGTATAAAGCATTATCATAAGTTTAATTCCTTCTATTTATGATAAAACACTACATTTTACAAGAAACTATGAAAAACACGAGTAATATACAAATGTATCACAATATAGAGTCTCAAACTGCTATTATAAGCGTACAGTAGTTTAAAATAGCATTTTCTAACGAAAACAACTATAATACCACATTTTGAATTTCGCAATCAAAAAAAGGGCTGAATAATGTCAATTTTCAACATGTTTTAGCCTTTCAAAAATACATTAAAACACTTGAAAAAATGTTGTTTTTAAGATTCAAATTAATACCTAAATTTCATGAAAAATACATATTTTAAGCTCTTAATATTGTAGAATATAGTTGTGTAAAAGTGCTGATTAATGTCAAATTTCGACATTTTTTAGCCTTTCAAAAATATATTAAAATACTTGAAAAAACGTTGTTTTTAAGATTAAAATTAATACATAAATTTCATGAACCATACATATTATAAGCTCATAATATTGTAAAATATAGTTGTGTAAAAGTGCTGAATAATGTCAAATTTCGACATTTTTTAGCCCTTCAAAAATAAATTAAAATACTTGAAAAAACGTTGTTTTTAGGAATAAAATTGATCCCTAAATTTCATAAAAAATACATATTTTTAGCTAGTAATTTTGTAAAATATAGTTGTAGCAAATATCTAAAGGTATTTAGGTACTGACATAAAGGAATATATTTCAATTTTTGACAGATCTTCACTGATAACTAGCTAAAATCATTGAAAACATTAAATTTAAGGGTATTTAGCAATATGTTAAGTAAAACTACTTGCATATATACAATAACGCTACAGTTTACAAGAAACTATGAAAAACTCTAACAATATACCGTTATATCACAATAAATAACCTCTTACACTTCTATTTGTTAGCTTAATGTAATGTAAGCTACTTATAGGTGCAAATTATTCTAAAAAAAGATTGCATACTTCAAATTGTAGGAAAACAGCTATATATTACCGATATATACCTAGAATCATTGAAAAGAACACATTTTAAGGGTATAAAGCATTATCATAATTTAAATTCCTTCTATTTATGATAAAACACTACAATTTACAAGAAACTATGAAAAACACATGTAATATACAAATGTATCACAATATAGAGTCTCAAACTGCTAATATAAGCGTACTGTAGTTTAAAATAGCATTTTCTAACGAAAACAACTATAATACCACATTTTGAATTTCGCTATCAAAAAAAGGGCTGAATAATGTTAATTTTCAACATTTTTTAGCCCTGCAAAAATACATTAAAACACTTGAAAAAATGTTGTTTTCAAGATTCAAATTAATACCTAAATTTCATGAAAAATACATATTTTAAGCTCATAATATTGTAAAATATAGTTGTGTAAAAGTGCTATATCAAGTCAATTTTCGTCATTTTTTAGCCCTTCAAAAATACATTAAAACACTTAAAAAGAAGTTGTTCTTAAGATTAAAATCGATACCTAAATTTCATGAAAAATACATATTTTAAGCTCATAATATTGTAAATTGTAGTTGTGTAAAAGTGCTAAATAATATTTATATATAACATTTTTTAGCCATTCAAAAATACATTAAAATACTTGAAAAAACGTTGTTTTTTAGATTAAAATGTATACCTAAATTTCATAAAAAATACATATTTCTAGTTATTAATTTTGTAAAATATAGTTGTAGCAAATTTCTAAAGTTATTTAGCTACAGATATAAAGAAATATACTTCAGTTTCTAGAAAAAAAAACTCTTCACTAATAACTAGCTAAAATCATTGAAAACACTACATTTTATGGGTATATAGCAATATTATAAGTAAAACTACTTGTATATATACAATAACGCCACAGTTTACAAGAAACTATGAAAAACGCTTGCAATATACCGTTATATCACAATAAATAACCTCTTACTCTGCTATTTATTAGCTTAAAGTAATGTAAGCTACTTATAGGTGCCAATTATTCTAAAAAAAGGATTGTTTACTTCAATTTGTAGGAAAACAGCTATATATCACCGATAAATAGCTAAAATCATTGAAAAGAACACATTTTGGGGGTATAAAGCATTATCATAAGTTAAATTCCTTCTATTTATGATATAACACTACAATTTACAAGAAACTATGAAAAACACGTGTAATATACAAATGTATCACAATATAGAGTCTCAAACTCCTATTATAAGCTTACAGGAGTTTAAAATAGCATTTTCTAACGAAAACAACTATAATACCCCATTTGAATTTCTCTATCAAAAAAAGGGCTGAATAATGTCAATTTCGAAATTTTTTAGCTATTCAAAAATACATTAAAACACTTGAAAAAACGTTGTTTTTAAGATTAAAATTGATCCCTAAATTTCATAAAAAACATATTTTTAGCTAGTAATTTTGTAAAATATAGTTGTAGCAAATATAAAAAGCTATTTAGCTACCGATATAAAGGAATATACTTCAATTTGTAGAAAAAAACCGCTCTTCACTGATAACTAGCTAAAATCATTGAAAACACTACATTTTATGGGTTTATAGCAATATGATAAGTAAAACTACTTGTATATATACAATAACGCTACAGTTTACAAGAAACTATGAAAAACGCTTGCAATATACCGTTATATCACAATAAATAACCTCTTACTCTTCTATTTTATAGCTTAATGTAATGTAAGCTACTTATAGGTGCAAATTATTCTAAAAAAAGGATTGTATACTTCAATTTGTAGAAAAACAGCTATATATCACCGATAAATAGCTAATATCATTGAAAACACTACATTTTATGGGTTTATAGCAATATGGTAAGTAAAACTACTTGTATATATACAATAACGCTACAGTTTATAAGAAACTATGAAAAACGCTTGCAATATACCGTTATATCTCAATAAATAACCTCTTACTCTTCTATTTTATAGCTTAATGTAATGTAGGCTATTTATAGGTGCAAATTATTCTAAAAAAAGGATTTGTATACTTCAATTTGTAGGAAAACAGCTATATATCACCGATATATAGCTAAAATCATTGAAAAGAACACATTTTGAGGGTATAAAGCATTATCATAAGTTAAATTCCTTCTATTTATGATAAAACACTACATTTTAAAAGAAACTATGAAAAACACGAGTAATATACAAATGTATCACAATATAGACTCTCAAACTGCTATTATAAGCGTACAGTAGTTTAAAATAGCATTTTCTAACGAAAACAACTATAATACCACATTTTGAATTTCGCAATCAAAAAAAGGGCTGAATAATGTCAATTTTCAACATGTTTTAGCCTTTCAAAAATACATTAAAACACTTGAAAAAATGTTGTTTTTAAGATTCAAATTAATACCTAAATTTCATGAAAAATACATATTTTAAGCTCATAATATTGTAGAATATAGTTGTGTAAAAGTGCTGATTAATGTCAAATTTCGACATTTTTTAGCCTTTCAAAAATATATTAAAATACTTGAAAAAACGTTGTTTTTAAGATTAAAATTAATACATAAATTTCATGAAAAATACATATTTTTAGCTAGTAATTTTGTAACATATAGGTGTAGCAAATATCTAAAGGTATTTAGGTACTGACATAAAGGAATATATTTCAATTTTTGACAGATCTTCACTGATAACTAGCTAAAATCATTGAAAACATTAAAATTATGGGTATTTAGCAATATGTTAAGTAAAACTACTTGCATATATACAATAACGCTACAGTTTACAAGAAACTATGAAAAACTCTAACAATATACCGTTATATCACAATAAATAACCTCTTACTCTTCTATTTGTTAGCTTAATGTAATGTAAGCTACTTATAGGTGCAAATTATTCTAAAAAAAGGATTGTATACCTCAAATTGTAGGAAAACCGCTATATATCACCGATAAATAGCTAAAATCATTGAAAAGAACACATTTTGAGGGTATAAAGCATTATCATAAGTTAAATTCCTTCTATTTATGATATAACACTACAATATACAAGAAACTATGAAAAACACGTGTAATATACAATTATATCACAATATAGAGTCTCAAATTCCTATTATTAGCTTTCAGTAGTTTAAAATAGCATTTTCTAACGAAAACAACTTTAATACCATATTTTTAATTTCTCTATCAAAAAAAGGGCTGAATAATGTCAATTTTCGACATTTTTTAGCCCTTCAAAAATACATTAAAACACTTGGAAAAACGTTGATTTTAAGATTAATATTGATACTAAATTTCTTGAAAAATACATATATTAAGCTCATAATATTGTAAATTGTAGTTGTGTAAAAGTGCTTAATAATGTCAAATTTCGACATTTATTAGCCTTTCAAAAATACATTAAAATACTTGAAAAAACATTGTTTTTAAGATTAAAAAAGATATCTAAATATCATAAAAAATACTTATTTTTAGCTATTAATTTTGTAAAATATAGTTGTAGCAAATATCAGAAGCTATTTAGCTACCGATATAAAGGAATATACTTCAATTTGTAGAAAAAAACAGCTCTTCACTGATAACTAGCTAAAATCATTGAAAACACTACATTTTATGGGTTTATAGCTATATGATAAGTAAAACTACTTGTATATATACAATAACGCTACAGTTTACAAGAAACTATATAAAACGCTTGCAATATACCGTTATATCACAATAAGTAACCTCTTACTCTTCTATTTTCTAGCTTAACGTAATGTAAGCTACATATAGGTGCATAATATTCTAAGAAAAGGATTGTATACTTTAATTTGTAGAAAAACAGCTATATATCACCGATAACTAGCTAAAATCATTGAAAGAACACATTTTGTAGTTATAAAGCATTATCGTTAGGTAAATTCCTTCTATTTATGATATAACATTACAATTTACAAGAGACTATGAAAAAAACGTGTAATATACAATTGTATCACAATATAGAGTCTCAAATTCCTGTTATAAGCTTACAGTAGTTTAAAATAGCATTTTCTAACGAAAACAACTATTATACCACATTTTGAATTTCTCTATCAAAAAAAGGGCATAATAATGTCAATTTTCGAATTTTTTTAGCCATTCAAAAATACATTAAAACACTTGAAAAAACGTTGTTTTTCAGATTTAAATTGATACCTAAATTTCATGAAAAATACATATTTTTAGCTCATAATATTGTAAAATATAGTTGTGTAAAAATGCTGTATAATGTCAAATTTCGACATTTTTTAGCCCTTCAAAAATACATTAAAATACTTGAAAAAACATTGTTTGCAAGATTAAAATTGATACCTAAATTTCAAGAAAAATATATATTTTTAGTTATTAATTTTGTAAAATATAGTTGTAGCAAATATCAAAAGTTATTTAGCTACAGATATAAAGAAAAATACTTCAATTTGTAGGAAAAAAAAACTCTTCACTGATAACTAGCTAAAATCATTGAAAACACTACATTTTATGGGTTTATAGCAATATGATAAGTAAAACTACTTGTATATATACAATAACGCTACAGTTTAGAAGAAACTATGAAAAACGCTTGCAATATACCGTTATATTAAAATAAATAACCTCCTACTCTTCTATTTGTTAGCTTAATGTAATGTGAGCTACTTATAGGTGGAAATTATTCTAAAAAAAAGATTGTATACATCAAATTATAGGAAAACAGCTATATATCACCAATAACTAGCTAAAATCATTGAAAAGAACACATTTTGAGGGTATAAAGCATTATCATAAGTTAAATTCCTTCTATATATGATATAACACTACAATATACAAGAAACTATGAAAAACTCGTGTAAAATACAATTGTATCACAATATAGAGTGTCAAACTCCTATTATAAGCTTACAGTAGTTTAAAATAGCTATTTCTAACGAAAACGACTATAATACCACATTTTGAATTTCTCTATCAAAAAAAGGGCTGAATAATGTCATTTTCCGAAATTTTTAGCCTTTCAGAAATACATTAAAATACTTGAAAAAATGTTGTTTTTCAGATTAAAATTGATACCTAAATTGCATGAAAAATACATATTTTAAGCTCATAATATTGTAAAATATAGTTGTGTATAATTGCTGAATAATGTCAAATTTCGACATTTTTAAGCCCTTAAAAAAAACATAAAAATAATTCAAAAAACGTTGTTTGCAAGATTAAAATTGATACATAAATTTCATAAATAATACATATTTGTTTAGCTATTAATTTTGTTATATATAGTTGTAACAAATATCAAAAGCTATTTAGCTACATATATAAAGAAATATACTTCAATTTGTAGAAAAAAAAATCTCCACTGATAACTAGCTAAAATCATTGAAAACACTACATTTTATGGGTTTATAGCAATATGATAAGTATAACTACTTGTATATAACGGAACAGTTTACAAGACACTATGAAAAACGCTTGCAATATACCGTTATATCACAATAAATAACCTCTTACTCTTCTATTTATTAGCTTAATGTAAAGTAAGCTACTTATAGGTGCAAATTATTCTAAAAAAAGGATTGTATACTTCAATTTGTAGGAAAACAGCTATATATCACCGATAACTAGCTAAAATCATTGAAAAAAACACATTTTGAGGGTATAAAGCATTATCATAAGTTAAATTCCTTCTATTTTTGATATAACACTACAATATACAAGAAACTATGAAAAACCCGTGTAATATACAATTGTATCACAATATAGAGTCTCAAACCCCTATTATAAGCTTACAGTAGTTTAAAATAGCATTTTCTAACGTAAACAACTATAATAACACATTTTGAATTTCTCTATCAAAAAAAGGGCTGAATAATGTTAATTTTCGACATTTTTTAGCCCTTCAAAATGACATTAAAACACTTGAAAAAACGATGTTTTTAAGATTAAAATTAATACCTAAATTTCATGATAAATACTTATTTTAAGCTCATAATATTGTAAAATGTAGTTGTGTAAAAGTGCTGAATAATGACAAATTTCGACATTTTTTAGCTTCTCAAAAATACATTAAAATACGTGTAAAATCGCTGTTTTTTATGATTAAAATTGATACCTAAATTTCATAATAAATACATATTTTTAGCTATTAATTTTGTAAAATTTAGTTGTAGCAAATATCAAAAGATATTTTGCTACCGCTATAAAGGAATATACTTCAATTTGTAGAAAAAAACAGCTTTTCACTGATAACTAGCTAAAATCATTGAAAACACTACATTTTATGGGTATATAGCAATATGATAAGTAAAACTACTTGTATATATACAATAACACTACAGTTTACAAGAAACTATGAAAAACGCTAACAATATACCGTTATATCACAATAAATAACCTCTTACTCATCTATTTGTTAGCTTAATGTAATGTAAGCTACTTATAGGTGGAAATTATTCAAAAAAAAAGATTGTATACATCAAATTATAGGAAAACAGCTATATATCACCAATAACTAGCTAAAATCATTGAAAAGAACACATTTTGAGGGTATAAAGCATTATCATAAGTTAAATTCCTTCTATATATGATATAACACTACAATATACAAGAAACTATGAAAAACTCGTGTAAAATACAATTGTATCACAATATAGAGTGTCAAACTCCTATTATAAGCTTACAGTAGTTTAAAATAGCATTTTCTAACGAAAACGACTATAATACCACATTTTGAATTTCTCTATTAAAAAAAGGGCTGAATAATGTAATTTTCCGAAATTTTTTAGCCTTTCAGAAACACATTAAAATACTTGAAAGAACGTTGTTTTTCAGATTAAAATTGATACCTAAATTGTATGAAAAATACATATTTTAAGCTCATAATATTGTAAAATATAGTTGTGTATAATTGCTGAATAATGTCAAATTTCGACATTTTTAAGTCCTTCAAAAATACATAAAAATAATTCAAAAAACGTTTTTTGCAAGATTAAAATTGATACCTAAATTTCATAAAAAATACATATTTTTTTAGCTATTAATTTTGTTATATATAGTTGTAACAAATATCAAAAGCTATTTAGCTACAGATATAAAGAAATATACTTCAATTTGTAGAAAAAAAAATCTCCACTGATAACTAGCTAAAATCATTGATAACACTACATTTTATGGGTTTATAGCAATAAGATAAGTAAAACTACTTGTATATATACAATAACGGAACAGTTTACATGACACTATGAAAAATGCTTGCAATATACCGTTATATCACAATAAATAACCTCTTACTCTTCTATTTATTAGCTTAATGTAAATTAAGCTACTTATAGGTGCAAATTATTCTAAAAAAAGGATTGTATACATCAATTTGTAGAAAAACAGCTATATATCAACGATAACTAGCTAAAATCATTGAAAAGAACACATTTTGAGGGCATAAAGCATTATCATAATATAAATTCCTTCTATTTATGATATAACACTACAATATACAAGAAACTATGAAAAACACGTGTAATATACAATTGTATCACAATATAGAGTCTCAAACTCCTATTATAAGCTTAGAGTAGTTTAAAATAGCATTTTCTAGCGAAAACAACTATAATACCACATTTTCAATTTCTCTTTAAAAAAAACGGCTGAATAATGTCAATTTTCAACATTTTTTAGCCATTCAAAAATACCTTATAATACTTAAAAAAACGTAGTTTTTATGATTAAAATTAATGCCTAAATTACATGAAAAATACATATTTTAAGCTCATAGTATTGTAAAATATAGTTGTGTAATAGTGCTAAATAAATTCAAATTTCGACATTTTTTAGTCCTTCAAAAATGCATTCAAATACTTGAAAAAACGTTGTTTTTAAGATTAAAATTGATACCTAAATTTCATGAAAAATACATATTTTTAGCTCATAATATTGTAAAATCTAGCTGTGTAAAAGTGCTGAATAATGTCAAATTTAGACATTTTTTAGCCCTTCAAAAATACATTAAAATACTTGAAAAGACATTGTTTTTAAGATTAAAATTGATACCTAAATTTCATGAAAAATACATATCTTTAGCTATTAATTTTGTAAAATATAGTTGTAGCAAATATCAAAAGTTATTTAGCTACAGATATAAAGAAATATACCTCAATTTGTAGAAGAAAAAAAACTCTTCACTGATAACTAGCTAAAATCATTGAAAACACTACATTTTATGTGTTTATAACAATATGATAAGTAAAACTTCTTGTATATATACAATAACGCTATAGTTTACAAGAAACTATGAAAAACGGTTGCAATATACCGTTATATCACAATAAATAAACTCTTACTCTTCTATTTTATAACAATTTGAGGGTATACAGCATTATCGTAAGGTAAATTCCTTCTATTTATGATATAACACTACAATTTACAAGAGACTATGAAAAACACGTGTAATATACAATTATATCACAATATAGAGTCTCAAACTCCTATTATAAGCTTACAGTAGTTTAAAATAGCATTTTCTATCGAAAACAACTATAATACCACATTTTGAATTTATCTATCAAAAAAAGGGCAGAATAATGTCAATTTTCAAAGAAAAAAATTCCTTTCAAAAATACATTAAAACACTTGAGAAAATGTTGTTTTTAAGATTAAAATTGATATCTAAATTTCGTGAGAAATACATATTTTTAGCTCATAATATTGTAATATATAGTTGTGTAAAAGTGCTTAATAATGTCATATCTCGACATTTTTTAGCCTTTCAAAATTACATTACAATACATGAAAAAGCATTGTTTCTAAGATTGAAATTGATACCTAAATGTCATAAAAATACCAATTTTTAACTATTAATTTTTTTAAATATATATGTAGCAAATATCAAAAGCTATTTAGCTACTGATATAAAGTAATATAATTCAATTTGTAGAAAAAAAACAGCTTTTCACTGATAAATAGCTAAAATCATTGAAAACCCTACATTCTATGGGTTTATAGCAATATGATAAGTAAAACTACTTGTATATATACAATAACGCTACAATTTACAAGAAACTATGAAAAACGCATGCAATATACCGTTATATCACAATAAATATCCTCTTACTCTTCTATTTTATAGCTTAATGTAATGTAAGCTACTTATAGGTGCAAATTATTCTAAAAAAAGAATTGTATACTTCAAATTGTAGGAAAACAGCAATATATAACCGATAACTAGCTAAAATCATTGAAAAGAACACATTTTGAGGGTATAAAGCATTATCATAAGTTAAATTCCTTCTATTTATGATATAACACTACAATATATAAGAAACTATGAAAAACACGTGTAATATACAATTGTATTACAATATAGAGTGTCAAACTGCTATTATAAGCGTACAGTAGTTTAAAATAGCATTTTTTAACGAAAAAAACTATAATACCACATTTTGAATTTCTCTATCAAAAAAAGGGCTGAATAATGTCAACTTTCGACATTTTTTAGCCCTTCAAAAATACATTAAAACACTTGAAAAAACGTTGTTTTTAAGATTAAAATTAATAGCTAAATTTCATGAAAAATACATATTTTAAGCTCATAAAATTGTAAAATATAGTTGTGTAAAAGTGCTGCATAATGTCAAATTTCGGCATTTTTTAGCTTTTCAAAAATACTTTAAAATACTTGAAAAGCATTGTTTCTAAGATTGAAATTGAAACCTAAATTTCATCAAAAATACATAATTTTAGCTATTAATTTTGTAAAATAGAGTTGTACCAAATAACAAAAGCTATTTAGCTACAGATATAAAGAAATATACTTCAATTTGTAGAAAAAAACAACTCTTCACTGATAACTAGCTAAAATCATTGAAAACACTACATTTTATAGGTTTATAGCAATATGATAAGTAAAACTACTTGTATATATGCAATAACGGTAATGTTTACAAGTAACTATGAAAAACGCTTGCAATATACCGTTATATCACAATAAGTAACCTCTTACTCTTCTATTTGTTAGCTTAATGTAATGTAAGTTACTTATAGGTGCAAATTATTCTAAAAAAAGGATTGTATACTTCATTTTGTAGAAAAACAGCTATATATCACCGATAACTAGCTAAAATCATTGAAAAGAACACATTTTGAGGGTATAAAGCATTATCATAAGTTAAATTCCTTCTATTTATGATATAACACTACAATTTACAAGAAACTATGAAAAAAACGGGTAATATACAATTGTATCACAACATAGAGTATTTAGCCCTTTTTTGATAGAGAAATTCAAAATATGGTATTATAGTTGTTTTCGATAGAACATGCTATTTTAAACTACTGTAAGCTTATAAAAGGAGTTTGAGGCTATATATTCTATATATAAAAGGAATTTACCTCATGATAATGCTTTATACCCTCAATATGTGTTCTTTTCAATGATTTAAGCTATTTATCGCCGAAATATAGCTTTTTACCTACAAATTGAAGCAACCAATCCACTTTTTAGAATAATTTGCACCTATAAGTAGCCTACATTACATTAAGCTAATAAATAGAAGTGTGCGAGGTTATTTATTTTCATATAACGGTATATTGCAAGTGTTTTTCATAGTTTCTTGTAAACTGTACTGTTATTGTATATATACAAGTAGTTTTACTTATCATATTGATTATTACTTATCACAATGATTTTAGCTAGTTATCAGTGCAGAGTTGTTTTTTTCTACAAATTGAAGTACATTCCTATATATCTGTAGTTAAATAGCTTTTGATATTTGCCACAACTACATTTTACCAAATTAATACCTAAAAATATGTATTTTTCATGAAATTTAGGTATCAATTTTAATCCTAAAAACAACGTTATTTTAAGTGTTTTAATGTAATTTTGAAGTGCTAAAAAATGTCGAAAATTGACATTATTTAGCCCTATTTTTGATAGAGAAATTCAAAATATGGTATTATGGTTGTTTTCGATAGAACATGCTATTTTAAACTGCTGTAAGCGTTTTTCACAGTTTCTTGTAAACTGTAGTGTTATTGTATATATACAAGTAGTTTTACTTATCATATTGCTATATACCCATAAAATGTAGTGTTTTCAATGATTTTAGCTAGTTATCGGTGATGAGTTCTTTTTTTCAACATATTGAAGTATATTCCTTTATATCTGTAGGTAAATAGCTTTCGACACAACTACATTTTATGATATTAATACCTAAAAATATCTATTTATCATGAAATTTAGGTATCAATTTTAATCCTAAAAACAACGTTTTTTCAAGTGTTTTAATGTATTTTTGAAGTGCAAAAAAAGTCGGAAATTGACATTATTTAGGCTTTTTTTATATTGGGAAATTCAAAATATGGTATTATAGTTGTTTTCGATAGAACATGCTATTTTAAAATATTGTAAGCTTATAAAAGGAGTTTGAGGCTATATATTGTGATAGAATTGTATATTACAAGTGGTTTTCATAGTTTCTTGTAAATTGTAGTGTTATATCATAAATAAAAGGAATTTACCTTATGATAATGCTTTATACCCTCAAAATGTGTTCTTTTCAATGATTTAAGCAATTTTTCACAGAAATATAGCTTTTTACCTACAAATTGAAGCAACCAATCCTCTTTTTAGAATAATTTGCACCTAGAAGTAGCCTACATTACATTAAACTAATAAATTGAAGTGTAAGAGGTTATTTATTGTCATATATCGGTATATTCCAAGTATTTTTCATAGTTTCTTGTAAACTGTAGTGTTATTGTATATATACAAGTAGTTTTACTTATCATATTGTTATATACCAATAAAATGTAGTGTTTTCAATGATTTTAGCTAGTTATCAGTGAAGAGTTTTTTTTTTCTACAAATTGATGTACATTCCTATATATCTGTAGTTAAATAGCTTTCGATATTTGCCACAATTATATTTTACAAAATTAATACCTAAAAATAGGTATTTTTCATGAAATTTAGGTATCAATTTTAATCCTAAAAACAAAGTTATTTCAAGGGTTTTAATGTATTTTTGAAGTGCTAAAATATGTCGAAAATTGACATTATTTAGCACTATTATTGATAGAGAAATTCAAAATATGGTATTATAGTTGTTTTCGATAAAACATGGTATTTTAAACTACTGTAAGTGTTTTTCATAGTTTCTTGTAAACTGTAGTGTTATTGTATATATACAAGTAGTTTTACTTATCATATTGCTATATACCCATAAAATGTAGTGTTTTCTATGATTTTAGCTAGTTATCAGTGAAGAGTTCTTTTTTTCAACAAATTGAAGTATATTCATTTATATCTGTAGGTTAATAGCTTTCGATATTTGCCAAAAGTACATTTTACAAAATTAGTACCTAAAAATATGTATTTTTCATGAAATTTAGGTATCAATTTTAATCCTAAAAACAACGTTTTTTCAAGTGTTTTAATGTATTTTTGGAGTGCTAAAAAATGTCGAAAATTGACATTTTTAAGCCCTTTTTTTGATAGAGAAATTAAAAATATGGTATTATAGTTGTTTTCGATAAAACATGCTATTTTAAACTAATGTAAAGCCGCGGTCACATGAGCAATTTTTCCATTAATATTCAGGCTGCAATTATTCAGCAAAGGCAACACCTTGCCGTGTTATGGTCACACGGATTTTCAGAGGTACCATTAAATTGAATGGCAATTTTGGCTTCTCAAGATATATCTGAAGAAGCGTCTTTGGAAAAATAGGGAGAAATAGGGAGAAACTGGTTCACAAATAGGGTGGTGAATGATTGAAATGAATTCTTGTGTATGGGAAGTGCGTCAGCCATAAAACATTCAACAGTCAACATCAAAGTGATCAATAATAAGTTGGTATCCCCTAAAAATTTTAGTTATTAATAGACCGTCAAAAAAAAAATGTATTAAAGCCATAACTCATTTAAATTTTTCTTGGTGTTTTGTATCCTTCAAATCGCTTAAAAACACGTACAAGTGTGTACAGGGCTTCACAATTCGTCTTGTAATCGGTTCTTTCCACTTTGTAGTTATGTATTTCAGCTTCTGTATATTGAATTAGAGCGTGCATTAAAAATTAATGTCAAATAATATGCATTGTTGGAAGGATATTGCACCAATATGTCTTGCCGAAAGACCGACATGTTGGTCATCATGAACTGTCATTAGGACTCGCAATTATATCCGAGTTTGGGCCGCGTTTGCGCTGCCGGGTGTAATATTGCCAGAAAATTGTCCGTGTGACCGCGCCTTAAGCTTATAAAAGGAGTTTGAGGCTATATATTGTGATAAAATTGTATATTACACGTGTTTTTCAGTTTCTTGTAAATTTTATTGTTATATCATAAATAAAAGGAATTTACCTTATGATAATGCTTTATACCCTCAAAATGTGTTCTTTTCAATGATTTAAGCAATTTTTCACAGAAATATAGCTTTTTACCTACAAATTGAAGGAACCAATCCTCTTTTTACAATAATTTGCCCCTATAAGTAGCCTACATTACATTCAGCTAATAAATAGAAGTGTAGGAGGTTATTTATTGTCATATGACGGTATATTGCAAGTGTTTTCATAGTTTCTTGTAAACTGTAGTGTTATTGTATATATACAAGTAGTTTTAATTATCATATTGCTATATAACAATAAAATGTAGTGCTTTCAATGATTTTAGCTAGTTATCAGTGAAGAGTTTTTTTTTCTACAAATTGATGTACATTCCTATATATCTGTAGTTAAATAGCTTTCGATATTTGCCACAACTACATTTTACAAAATTAATACCTAAAAATATGTATTATTCATGAAATTTAAGTATTAATTTTAATCCCAAAAACCACATTATTTCAAGTGTTTTAATGTATTTTTGAAGTGCTAAAAATTGTCGAAAATTGACATTATTTAGCCCTATTTTTGATAGAGAGATTCAAAATATGGTATTATAGTTGTTTTCGATAGAACATGCTATTTTAACCTACTGTAAGCGTTTTTCATAGTTTCTTGTAAACTGTAGTGTTATTGTATATATACAAGTAGTTTTACTTATCATATTGCTATTTACCCATATAATGTAGTGTTTTCAATGATTTTAGCTAGTTATCAGTGAAGAGTTGTTTTTTTCAACAAATTGAAGTATATTCCTTTATATCTGTAGGTAAATAACTTTCGATATTTGCCAAAAGTACATATTACAAAATTAGTACGTAAAAATATGTATTTATCATGAAATTTAGGTATCAATTTTAATCCTAAAAACAACGTTTTTTCAAGTGTTTTAATGTATTTTTGGAGTGCTAAAAAATGTCGAAAATTGACATTATTAAGCCCTTTTTTTGATAGAGAAATTAAAAATATGGTATTATAGTTCTTTTCGGTAGAACATGCTATTTTAAACTACTATAAAGCTGCGGTCACATGAGCAATTTTTCCGTTAATATTCAGGCTGCAATGATTCAGCAAAGGCAACACCTTGCCGTGTTATGGTCACACGGATTTTCAGAGGTACCATTAATTTGAATGGCAATTTTGGCTTCTCAAGATTGTATCTGAAGAAGCGTCTTTGGAAAAATAGGGAGAAATAGGGAGAAACTAGTTCACAAATAGGGTGGTGAATGATTGAAATGGATTCTTGTGTATGGGAATTGCGTCAGCCATAAAACATTCAACAGTCAACATCAAAGTGATCAATAATAAGTTGGTATCCCCTAAAAATTTTAGTTATTAATAGACCGTCAACAAAAAAATGTATAAAAGCCACAACTCATTTAAATTTTTCTTGGTGTTTTGTATCCTTCAAATCGCTTAAAAACATGTACAAGAGTGTACAGGGCTTCACAATTCGTCTTGTAATCGGTTCTTGCCACTTTGTAGCTATGTATTTCAGCTTCTGTATATTGAATTAGAGCGTGCATTAAAAATTAATGTCAAATAATATGTATTGTTAGAAGGATATTGCACCAATATATCTTGCCGAAAGACCGACATGTTGGTCATCATGAACTGTCATTAGGACTCGCAATTATATCCGAGTTTGGGCCGCGTTTGCGCTGCCGGGTGTAATATTGCCAGAAAAATTGTCCGTGTGACCGCGCCTTAAGCTTATAAAAGGAGTTTGAGGCTATATATTGTGATAAAATTGTATATTACAAGTGTTTTTCAGTTTCTTGTAAATTGTATTGTTATATCATAAATAAAAGGAATTTACCTTAAGATAATGCTTTATACCCTCAAAATGTGCTCTTTTAAACTATTTTAGCTATTTATCGCAGAAATATAGCTTTTTAACTACAAATTGAAGGAACCAATCCTCTTTTTATAATAATTTGCACCTATAAGTAGCCAACATTACATTAAGCTAATAAATAGAAGTGTAAGAGGTTATTTATTGTCATATAACTGTATATTGCAAGTGTTTTCATAGTTTCTTGTAAACTGTAGTGTTATTGTATATATACAAGTAGTTTTACTTATCATATTGCTATATACCAATAAAATGTAGTGTTTTCAATGATTTTAGCTAGTTATCAGTGAAGAGTTGTTTTTTTCTACAAATTGATGTACATTCCTATATATCTGTAGTTAAATAGCTTTCGATATTTGCCACAACTACATTTTACAAAATTAATACTTATAAATATGTATTTTTCATGAAATTTAGGTATCAATTTTAATCCTAAAAACAATGTTATTTCAAGGGTTTTAATGTATTTTTGAAGTGCAAAAAAATGTCGAAAATTGACATTATTTAGCCCTATTTTTGATAGAGAAATTCAAAATTTGGTATTATTGTTGTTTTCGATAGAACATGCTATTTTAAACTACTGTAAGCGTTTTTCATAGTTTCTTCTAAACTGTAGTGTTATTGTATATATACAAGTAGTTTTACTTATGATATTGCTATATACCCATAAAATGTAGTGTTTTCAATGATTTTAACTAGTTTAGCATCAGTGAAGAATTGTTTTTTTCAACAAATTGAAGTATATTCCTTTATATCTGTAGGTAAATAGCTTTCGATATTTATCACAAGTACATTTTACAAAATTAGTTCCTAAAAATTTGTATTTATCATGAAATTTAGGTATCAATTTTAATCCTAAAAACAACGTTTTTTCAAGTGTTTTAATGTATTTTTGGAGTGGTAAAAAATGTCGAAAATTGACATTATTAAGCCCTTTTTATGATAGAGAAATTCAAAATATGGTATTATAGTTCTTTTCGGTAGAGCATGCTATTTTAAACTACTGTAAAGCCGCGGTCATATGAGCAATTTTTCCGTTAATATTCAGGCTGCAATGATTCAGCAAAGGCAACACCTTGCCGTGTTATGGTCACACGGATTTTCAGATGTATCATTACTTTGAATGGCAATTTTGGCTTCTCAAGATGTATCTGAATAAGCGTCTTTGGAAAAATAGGGAGAATTATAATTCTGTATATTGAATTAGAGAGTGCATTAAAAATTAATGTCAAATAATATGCATTGTTAGAAGGATATTGCACCAATATGTCTTGCCGAAAGACCGACATGTTGGTCATCATGAATTGTCATTAGGACTCGCAATTATATCCGAGTTTGGGCCGCGTTTGCGCTGCCGGGTGTAATTTTGCCAGAAAAATTGTCCGTGTGACCGCGCCTTAAGCTTATAAAAGGAGTTTGAGGCTATATATTGTGATAAAATTGTATATTACAAGTGTTTTTCAGTTTCTTGTAAATTGTATTGTTAAATCATAAATAAAAGGAATTTACCTTATGATAATGCTTTATACCCTCAAAATGTGCTCTTTTCAATTATTTTAGCTATTTATCGCAGAAATATAGCGTTTTACCTACAAATTGAAGCACCCAATCCTCTTCTTAGAATAATTTGCAGCTATAAGTAGCCTACATTACATTAAGCTAATAAATAGAAGTGTGCGAGGTTATTTATTGTCATATAACGGTATATTGCAAGTGTTTTTCATAGTTTCTTGTAAACTGTAGTTATTGTATATATACAAGTAGTTTTACTTATCATATTGCTATATACCCATAAAATGTAGTGTTTTCAATGATTTTAGGTAGTTATCAGTGAAGAGTTTTTTTTTTCTACAAATTGAAGTACATTCCTATATATCTGTAATTAAATAGCTTTCGATATTTGCCACAACTACATTTTACAAAATTAATATCTAAAAATATGTATTTTTCATGAAATTTAGGTATCAATTTTAATCCTAAAAGTAACGTTATTTCAAGTATTTTAATGTATTTTTGAAGTCCTAAAAAATGTCGAAAATTGACATTATTTAGCCCTTTACTTGATAGAGAAATTCAAAATATGGTATTATAGTTTGTTTTCGATAGACATCTATTTTAAATACTGTAAGCTTTTATAGTTTTTGTAACATTGTGTTTTGTATTACAAGTAGTTATTAATTTTATTCCATAACATTTAGTTTTAATATATTTAGCTTTTAAGTATTAAGAGTTTTTTTCAAAATTAAAGTATTTGCTATTTTAGCTAATTAGCTTGATAGTTTAAATACATTTATAATTTATATAAAATATGTTATTATAATTGTAGTTATCAATTTAATCTTGAAAATAAGTTTTTTAATAGTTTTAATGTATTTTTGATTCTAAAAATTAGATTTTCATGTTTTAGCTAATTATTTGATAGATTTCAAAAATTTAAATATTGTTGTTATTTCGAATTTGAAAATTCATTTTACAAACGTATTCGAATTTTTAAATGATTTGAAGTGCTATATATTGTTAAATTGAATTACAATTGTTTTCATTTATATGTAATTTGTTAAAATATAAATTGTTTATATATGCTTTTTAAACCTACAAAGTTATTAGTTTTGAGTATATGTTTTAGAAAATACAAGCTTTTTAAGTTCAAATTGAAACAGATCCTCTATATTAAAGTAATTTGCACTATAGTATCTTAACTAAGTACATATCAATAATAAGGGTTATTTATGTAAAACTTTTTACCTAATGTTTTGTCAACTATTTTTTTAGAAAATTAGTTATTATATAATTAACAATAATTTTATTTATATTGTTACCTATAAAATGTAGGTTTATCAATGATTTCAGCTAGTTATCAGTGAAGAGTTGTTTTTTTCTACAATTGAAGTACATTCCTATATATCTGTAGTTAAATAGCTTTCGATATTTGCCACAACTACATTTTACAAAATTAATACCTAAATATATGTATTTTTCATGAAATTTAGGTATCAATTTTAATCCTAAAAGTTACGTTATTTCAAGTATTTTAATGTATTTTTGAAGTGCTAAAAAATTTCGAAAATTGACATTATTTAGCCCTTTACTTGATAGAGAAATTCAAAATATGGTATTATAGTTGTTTTCGATAGAACATGCTATTTTAAACTACTGTAAGCGTTTTTCATAGTTTCTTGTAAACATTAGTGTTATTGTATATATACAAGTAGTTTTACTTATCATATTGCTATATACCCATAACATTTAGTGTTTTCAATGATTTTAGCTAGTTATCAGTGAAGAGCTCTTTTTTTCAACAAATTGAAGTATTTTCGTTTATGTCTGTAGGTAAATTAGCTTTCGATATTTGCCAAAACTACATTTTACAAAAGTAATACCGAAAAATATGTATATTTCAGGAAATTCAGGTATCAATTTTAATCCTGAAAACAACGTTTTTTCAATTGTTTTAATGTATTTTTGAAGTGCTAAAAAGTGTCGAGAATTGACATTATTTAGCCCTTTATTTGATAGAGAAATTCTAAATATGGTATTATTGTTGTTTTCGATAACATATGCTATTTTAAACTACTGTAAGCTTATAAAAGGAGTTTGCGGCTATATATTGTGATAGAATTGTATATTACAAGTGTTTTTCATAGTTTCTTGTAAATTGTAGTGTCATATCATAAATAAAACTAATTTACCTTATGATAATGCTTTATACCCTCAAAATGTGCTCTTTTCAATTATTTAAGCTATTTATCGAAGAAATATAGCTTTTTACCTACAAATTGAAGCAACCAATCCTCTTTTTAGAATAATTTGCACCTATAAGTAGCCTACATAACATTAAGCTAATAAATATAAATGTAAGGGGTTATTTATTGTCATATAACGGTTTATTGCAAGTGTTTTTCATAGTTTTTTGTAAACTGTAGTGTTATTGTATATATACAAGTAGTTTTACTTATCATATTGCTATATACCCATAAAATGTAGTGTTTTCAATGATTTCAGCTAGTTATCAGTGAAGAGTTGTTTTTTTCTACAAATTGAAGTACATTCCTATATATCTGTAGTTAAATAGCTTTCGATATTTGCCACAACTACATTTTACAAAATTAATACCTAAATATATGTATTTTTCATGAAATTTAGGTATCAATTTTAATCCTAAAAGTTACGTTATTTCAAGTATTTTAATGTATTTTTGAAGTGCTAAAAAATTTCGAAAATTGACATTATTTAGCCCTTTACTTGATAGAGAAATTCAAAATATGGTATTATAGTTGTTTTCGATAAAACATGCTATTTTAAACTACTGTAAGCGTTTTTCATAGTTTCTTGTAAACATTAGTGTTATTGTATATATACAAGTAGTTTTACTTATCATATTGCTATATACCCATAACATTTAGTGTTTTCAATGATTTTAGCTAGTTATCAGTGAAGAGCTCTTTTTTTCAACAAATTGAAGTATTTTCGTTTATGTCTGTAGGTAAATTAGCTTTCGATATTTGCCAAAACTACATTTTACAAAAGTAATACCGAAAAATATGTATATTTCAGGAAATTCAGGTATCAATTTTAATCCTGAAAACAACGTTTTTTCAATTGTTTTAATGTATTTTTGAAATGCTAAAAAGTGTCGAAAATTAACATTATTTAGCCCTTTATTTGATAGAGAAATTCTTAATATGGTATTATTGTTGTTTTCGATAAAATATGCTATTTTAAACTACTGTAAGCTTATAAAAGGAGTTTGAGGCTATATATTGTGATAGAATTGTATATTGCAAGTGTTTTTCATAGTTTCTTGTAAATTGTAGTGTTATATCATAAATAAAAGGATTTTACCTGATGATAATGCTTTATACCCTCAAAATGTGCTCTTTTCAATGATTTAAGCTATTAATCGAAGAAATATAGCTTTTTACCTACAAATTGAAGCAACCAATCCTCTTTTTAGAATAATTTGCACCTATAAGTAGCCTACATAACATTAAGCTAATAAATATAAGTGTAAGGGTTTTTTTATTGTCATATAACGGTTTATTGCAAGTGTTTTTCATAGTTTTTTGTAAACTGTAGTGTTATTGTATATACACAAGTAGTTTTACTTATCATATTGCTATATACCCATAAAATGTAGTATTTTCAATGATTTCAGCTAGTTATCAGTGAAGAGGTTTTTTTTTCTACAAATTGAAGTACATTCCTATATATTTGTAGTTAAATAGCTTTTGATATTTGCCACAACTACATTTTACCAAATTAATACCTAAAAATATGTATTTTTCATGAAATTTAGGTATCAATTCTAATCCTAAAAACAACGTTATTTCAAGTGTTTTAATGTATTTTTGAAGTGCAAAAAAATGTCGAAAATTGACATTAATGAGCCCTTTTTTTTATTGAGAAATTCAAAATATGGTTTTATAGTTGTTTTCGATGGAACATGCTATTTTAAACTACTGTTAGCGTTTTTCATAGTTTCTTGTAAACTGTAGTGTTATTGTACATATATTCAAGTAGTTTTACTTATTATATTGCTATATACCCATAAAATGAAGTGTTTTCTATGATTTTAGCTAGTTATCAGTGATGAGTTCTTTTTTTCTACAAATTGAAGTATATTCGTTTATATCTGTAGGTAAATAGCTTTCGATATTAGCCACAACTAAATTTTATAAAATGAATACCTAAAAATATGTATTTATCATGAAATTTAGGTATCAATTTGAATCCTAGGAACAACGTTTTTTCAAGTGTTTTAATGTATTTTTGAAGTGCTAAAAATTGTCGAAAATTGACATTATTTAGCCCTTTTTTTGATTGGGAAATTCAAAATATGGTATTATAGTTGTTTTCGATAGAACATGCTATTTTAAACTACTGTAAGCTTATAAAAGGAGTTTGAGGCTATATATTGTGATAGAATTGTATATTACAAGTGATTTTCATAGTTTCTTGTAAATTGTAGTGTTATATCATAAATAAAAGGAATTTACCTTATTATAATGCTTTATACCCTCAAAATGTGTTCTTTTCAATGATTTAAGCTATTTTTCGCAGAAATATAGGTTTTTACCTACAAATTGAAGCAACCAATCCTCTTTTTAGAATAATTTGCACCTATAAGTAGCCTACATTACATTAAGCTAATAAATTGAAGTGTAAGAGGTTATTTATTGTCATATAACGGTATATTGCAAGTATTTTTCATAGTTTCTTGTAAACTGTATTGTTTTTGTATATATACAAGTAGTTTTACTTATCATATTGCTATATACCCATAAAATTTAGTGTTTTCAATGATTTTAGCTAGTTATCAGTGAAGAGTTTTTTTTCTTCTACAAATTGATGTACATTCCTATATATCTGTAGTTAAATAGCTTTCGATATTAGCCACAACTACATTTTACAAAATTAATACCTAAAAATAGGTATTTTTCATGAAATTTAGGTATCAATTTTAATCCTAAAAACAACGTTATTTCAAGGGTTTTAATGTATTTCTGAAGTGCTAAAATATTTCGAAAATTGACATTATTTAGCCCTATTTTTTATAGAGAAATTCAAAATATGGTATTATAGTTGTTTTCGATAAAACATGGTATTTTAAACTACTGTAAGTGTTTTTCATAGTTTCTTGTAAACTGTAGTGTTATTGTATATATACAAGTAGTTTTACTTATCATATTGCTATATACCCATAAAATGTAGTGTTTTCAATGATTTTAGCTAGTTATCAGTGAAGAGTTCTTTTTTTCAACAAATTGAAGTATATTCCTTTATATCTGTAGGTTAATAGCTTTCGATATTTGCCAAAAGTACATTTTACAAAATTAGTACCTAAAAATATGTATTTTTCATGAAATTTAGGTATCAATTTTAATCCTAAAAACAACGTTTTTTCAAGTGTTTTAATGTATTTTTGGAGTGCTAAAAAATGTCGAAAATTGACATTATTAAAGTAATCGTCCAGACCCATTTTTTCTTTGCATAATTATGTTGAATGTTCGTTCAAAATACCTAATCCACAAAAAATTATTCATTTTCACGCCGCATTTCCCTAAAAACATGACTTTTGTAAAAAGCGCGGGAAAAACAACAGCCACAGTCCAGCCTTGGCGCGAAACTTGCTGGCGACGACACAGCAGGAAGCCTCCCAGTCCCGCCCGACATAGACACACGGAGACTCTGAGAAAAATGTAGTACTTGGGGAATTTTGGGTGCTTCTGTTATATTTTTTGTGCGACACGGCACATACTTGCATCCTGCATGGGCACGGCAAGAAAGCCGTGCCATTCCCGAGAGCTTAGCACCCATTCACAACCCACACGGCGACGATATATGTGTGCAGACCTTTGGAGCGACGGGGAGCGGCCGGTAGTTGCCAGGTACTGCAGCCCTCTCATCTCGGTGGCCTTGCTACTACCCGCCGCTCCCCGCCGCTTGCCGCCGCTGCACACATCTGCACACATATATCGTCGCCTCACAGTTTGCAAATGGGTGCTAAGCTCTCGGTAAAGGCACAGCCCCCACACTGCACCCACACAGGATGCAAGTACATGCCACATCGCACAAAAAATATATCAGAAACACCCAAAATTCCCCAAGTACTACATTTTTCTCAGAGTCTCCGCGCATATGTATCAGGCGGTGCTGGGAGGCTCCCTGTTGTGACGCCGCCGACCCATGGTGCGTCGTCTGCTGATAAACAGTTGTGTTTTGAGAGCACGGGGAATTTACAGATTTTGAATGCGGATCATTTAAAAACGGGTTACTGGATGCAAAATGTGACAACATGTTGTTGATATACTCGATCATGGCTATATTTTGACTGCATTAAATCAGGAAAGATGAAATGGTCTGGACGATTACTTTAAGCCCTTTTTTTGATAGAGAAATTAAAAATATGGTATTATAGTTGTTTTCGATAGAACATGCTATTTTAAACTACTGTAAAGCTGCGGTCACATGAGCAATTTTTCCATTAATATTCAGGCTGCAATTATTCAGCAAAGGCAACACCTTGCCGTGTTATGGTCACACGGATTTTCAGAGGTACCATTAATTTGAATGGCAATTTTGGCTTCTCAAGATGTATCTGAAGAAGCGTCTTTGGAAAAATAGGGAGAAATAGGGAGAAACTGGTTCACAAATAGGGTGGTGAATGATTGAAATGGATTCTTGTGTATGGGAAGTGCGTCAGCCATAAAACATTCAACAGTCAACATCAAAGTGATCAATAATAAGTTGGTATCCCCTAAAAATTTTAGCTATTAATAGACCGTCAAAAAAAAAAAAAAATTAAAGCCATAACTCATTTAAATTTTTCTTGGTGTTTTGTATCCTTCAAATCGCATAAAAACACGTACAAGAGTGTACAGGGCTTCACAATTCGTCTTGTAATCGGTTCTTTCCACTTTGTAGCTATGTATTTCAGCTTCTGTATATTGAATTAGAGCGTGCATTAAAAATTAATGTCAAATAATATGCATTGTTGGAAGGATATTGCACCAATATGTCTTGCCGAAAGACCGACATGTTGGTCATCATGAACTGTCATTAGGACTCGCAATTATATCCGAGTTTGGGCCGCATTTGCGCTGCCGGGTGTAATATTGCAGAAAAATTGTCCGTGTGACCGCGCCTTAAGCTTATAAAAGGAGTTTGAGGCTATATATTGTGATAAAATTGTATATTACACGAGTTTTTCAGTTTCTTCTAAATTGTATTGTTATATCATAAATAAAAGGAATTTACCTTATGATAATGCTTTATACCCTCAAAATGTGTTCTTTTCAATGATTTAAGCAATTTTTCACAGAAATATAGCTTTTTACCTACAAATTGAAGGAACCAATCCTCTTTTTACAATAATTTGCCCCTATAAGTAGCCTACATTACATTCAGCTAATAAATAGAAGTGTAGGAGGTTATTTATTGTCACATGACGGTATATTGCAAGTGTTTTCATAGTTTCTTGTAAACTGTAGTGTTATTGTATATATACAAGTAGTTTTAATTATCATATTGCTATATAACAATAAAATGTAGTGCTTTCAATGATTTTAGCTAGTTATCAGTGAAGAGTTTTTTTTTCTACAAATTGATGTACATTCCTATATATCTGTAGTTAAATAGCTTTCGATATTTGCCACAACTACATTTTACAAAATTAATACCTAAAAATATGTATTATTCATGAAATTTAGGTATTAATTTTAATCCCAAAAACCACATTATTTCAAGTGTTTTAATGTATTTTTGAAGTGCTAAAAATTGTCGAAAATTGACATTATTTAGCCCTATTTTTGATAGAGATATTCAAAATATGGTATTATAGTTGTTTTCGATAGAACATGCTATTTTAACCTACTGTAAGCGTTTTTCATAGTTTCTTGTAAACTGTAGTGTTATTGTATATATACAAGTAGTTTTACTTATCATATTGCTATTTACCCATATAATGTAGTGTTTTCAATGATTTTAGCTAGTTATCAGTGAAGAGTTGTTTTTTTCAACAAATTGAAGTATATTCCTTTATATCTGTAGGTAAATAGCTTTCGATATTTGCCAAAAGTACATATTACAAAATTAGTACCTAAAAATATGTATTTATCATGAAATTTAGGTATCAATTTTAATCCTAAAAACAACGTTTTTTCAAGTGTTTTAATGTATTTTTGGAGTGCTAAAAAATGTCGAAAATTGACATTATTAAGCCCTATTTTTGATAGAGAAATTAAAAATATGGTATTATAGTTGTTTTCGATAGAACATGCTATTTTAAACTACTGTAAAGCCGCGGTCACATGAGCAATTTTTACGTTAATATTCAGGCTGCAATGATTCAGCAAAGGCAACACCTTGCCGTGTTATGGTCACACGGATTTTCAGAGGTACCATTAATTTGAATGGCAATTTTGACTTCTCAAGATTGTATCTGAAGAAGCGTCTTTGGAAAAATAGGGAGAAATAGGGAGAAACTAGTTCACAAATAGGGTGGTGAATGATTGAAATGGATTCTTGTGTATGGGAAGTGCGTCAGCCATAAAACATTCAAGTCAACATCAGAGTGATCAATAATAAGTTGGTATCCCCTAAAAATTTTAGTTATTAATAGACCGTCAACAAAAAAATGTATAAAAGCCATAACTCATTTAATTTTTTTTTGGTGTTTTGTATCCTTCAAATCGCTTAAAAACACGTACAAGAGTGTACAGGGCTTCACAATTCGTCTTGTAATCGGTTCTTGCCACTTTGTAGCTATGTATTTCAGCTTCTGTATATTGAATTAGAGCGTGCATTAAAAATTAATGTCAAATAATATGCATTGTTAGAAGGATATTGCACCAATATGTCTTGCCGAAAGACCGACATGTTGGACATCATGAATTGTCATTAGGACTCGCAATTATATCCGAGTTTGGGCCGCATTTGCGCTGCCGGGTGTAATATTGCCAGAAAAATTGTCCGTGTGACCGCGCCTTAAGCTTATAAAAGGAGTTTGAGGCTATATATTGTGATAAAATTGTATATTACAAGTGTTTTTCAGTTTCTTGTAAATTGTATTGTTATATCATAAATAAACGGAATTTACCTTAAGATAATGCTTTATACCCTCACAATGTGCTCTTTTCAATTATTTTAGCTATTTATCGCAGAAATATAGCTTTTTAACTACAAATTGAAGGAACCAATCCTCTTTTTATAATAATTTGCACCTATAAGTAGCCTACATTACATTAAGCTAATAAATAGAAGTGTAAGAGGTTATTTATTGTCATATAACTGTATATTGCAAGTGTTTTCATAGTTTCTTGTAAACTGTAGTGTTATTGTATATATACAAGTAGTTTTACTTATCATATTGCTATATACCAATAAAATGTAGTGTTTTCAATGATTTTAGCTAGTTATCAGTGAAGAGTTTTTTTTCTTCTACAAATTGATGTACATTCCTATATATCTGTAGTTAAATAGCTTTCGATATTTGCCACAACTACATTTTACAAAATTAATACTTATAAATATGTATTTTTCATGAAATTTAGGTATCAATTTTAATCCTAAAAACAACGTTATTTCAAGGGTTTTAATGTATTTTTGAAGTGCAAAAAAATGTCGAAAATTGACATTATTTAGCCCTATTTTTGATAGAGAAATTCAAAATTTGGTATTATTGTTGTTTTCGATAGAACATGCTATTTTAAACTACTGTAAGCGTTTTTCATAGTTTCTTGTAAACTGTAGTGTTATTGTATATATACAAGTAGTTTTACTTATGATATTGCTATATACCCATAAAATGTAGTGTTTTCAATGATTTTAACTAGTTTAGCATCAGTGAAGAATTGTTTTTTTCAACAAATTGAAGTATATTCCTTTATATCTGTAGGTAAATAGCTTTCGATATTTATCACAAGTACATTTTACAAAATTAGTACCTAAAAATTTGTATTTATCATGAAATTTAGGTATCAATTTTAATCCTAAAAACAACGTTTTTTCAAGTGTTTTAATGTATTTTTGGAGTGCTAAAAAATGTCGAAAATTGACATTATTAAGCCCTTTTTTTGATAGAGAAATTCAAAATATGGTATTATAGTTCTTTTCGGTAGAGCATGCTATTTTAAACTACTGTAAAGCCGCGGTCACATGAGCAATTTTTCCGTTAATATTCAGGCTGCAATTATTCAGCAAAGGCAACACCTTGCCGTGTTTTGGTCACACGGATTTTCAGATGTATCATTACTTTGAATGGCAATTTTGGCTTCTCAAGATGTATCTGAATAAGCGTCTTTGGAAAAATAGGGAGAATTAGAATTCTGTATATTGAATTAGAGAGTGCATTAAAAATTAATGTCAAATAATATGCATTGTTAGAAGGATATTGCACCAATATGTCTTGCCGAAAGACCGACATGTTGGTCATCATGAATTGTCATTAGGACTCGCAATTATATCCGAGTTTGGGCCGCGTTTGCGCTGCCTGGTGTAATTTTGCCAGAAAAATTGTCCGTGTGACCGCGCCTTAAGCTTATAAAAGGAGTTTGAGGCTATATATTGTGATAAAATTGTATATTACAAGTGTTTTTCAGTTTCTTGTAAATTGTATTGTTAAATCATAAATAAAAGGAATTTACCTTATGATAATGCTGTATACCCTCAAAATGTGCTCTTTTCAATTACTTTAGCTATTTATCGCAGAAATACAGCGTTTTACCTACAAATTGAAGCACCCAATTCTCTTCTTAGAATAATTTGCAGCTATAAGTAGCCTACATTACATTAAGCTAATAAATAGAAGTGTGCGAGGTTATTTATTGTCATATAACGGTATATTGCAAGTGTTTTTCATAGTTTCTTGTAAACTGTAGTTATTGTATATATACAAGTAGTTTTACTTATCATATTGCTATATACCCATAAAATGTAGTGTTTTCAATGATTTTAGCTAGTTATCAGTGAAGAGTTGTTTTTTTCTACAAATTGAAGTACATTCCTATATATCTGTAGTTAAATAGCTTTCGATATTTGCCACAACTACATTTTACAAAATTAATACCTAAAAATATGTTTTTTCATGAAATTTAGGTATCAATTTTAATCCTAAAAGTAACGTTATTTCAAGTATTTTAATGTATTTTTGAAGTCCAAAAAAATTTCGAAAATTGACATTATTTAGCCCTTTACTTGATAGAGAAATTCAAAATATGGTATTATAGTTGTTTTCGATAGAACATGCTATTTTAAACTACTGTAAGCGTTTTTCATAGTTTCTTGTAAACATTAGTGTTATTGTATATATGCAAGTAGTTTTACTTATCATATTGCTATATACCCATAACATTTAGTGTTTTCAATGATTTTAGCTAGTTATCAGTGAAGAGCTCTTTTTTTCAACAAATTAAAGTATTTTCGTTTATGTCTGTAGGTAAATTAGCTTTCGATATTTGCCAAAACTACATTTCACAAAAGTAATACCGAAAAATATTTATATTTCAGGAAATTTAGGTATCAATTTTAATCCTGAAAACAACGTTTTTTCAATTGTTTTAATGTATTTTT
Source organism: Chionoecetes opilio (assembly GCA_016584305.1). NCBI lineage: Eukaryota > Metazoa > Arthropoda > Malacostraca > Decapoda > Majidae > Chionoecetes > Chionoecetes opilio. The sequence continues at coordinate 111,702 of JACEEZ010023896.1, read as the reverse complement.
GAAGTGCTAAAAAGTGTCGAGAATTGACATTATTTAGCCCTTTATTTGATAGAGAAATTCTAAATATGGTATTATTGTTGTTTTCGATAAAATATGCTATTTTAAACTACTGTAAGCTTATAAAAGGAGTTTGAGGCTATATATTGTGATAGAATTGTATATTACAAGTGTTTTTCATAGTTTCTTGTAAATTGTAGTGTCATATCATAAATAAAAGGAATTTACCTTATGATAATGCTTTATACCCTCAAAATGTGCTCTTTTCAATGATTTAAGCTATTTATCGAAGAAATATAGCTTTTTACCTACAAATTGAAGCAACCAATCCTCTTTTTAGAATAATTTGCACCTATAAGTAGCCTACATAACATTAAGCTAATAAATATAAATGTAATGGGTTATTTATTGTCATATAACGGTTTATTGCAAGTGTTTTTCATAGTTTTTTGTAAACTGTAGTGTTATTGTATATATACAAGTAGTTTTACTTATCATATTGCTATATACCTATAAAATGTAGTGTTTTCAATGATTTCAGCTAGTTATCAGTGAAGAGTTTTTTTTTCTACAAATTGAAGTACATTCCTATATATCTGTAGTTAAATAGCTTTTGATATTTGCCACAACTACATTTTACCAAATTAATACCTAAAAATATGTATTCTTCATGAAATTTAGGTATCAATTCTAATCCTAAAAACAACGTTATTTCAAGTGTTTTAATGTATTTTTGAAGTGCAAAAAAATGTCGAAAATTGACATTAATGAGCCCTTTTTTTGATTGAGAAATTCAAAATATGGTATTATAGTTGTTTTCGATAGAACATGCTATTTTAAACTACTGTAAGCGTTTTTCATAGTTTCTTGTAAACTGTTGTGTTATTGTATATATACAAGTAGTTTTACTTATTATATTGCTATATACCCATACAATGTAGTGTTTTCAAGGATTTTAGCTAGTTATCAGTGAAGAGGTTTTTTTCTTCAACAAATTGAAGTATATTCCTTTATATCTGTAGGTAAATAGCTTTCGATATTTGCAAAAAGTACATATTACAAAATTTGTACCTAAAAATATGTATTTATCATGAAATTTAGGTATCAATTTTAATCCTAAAAACAACGTTTTTTCAAGTGTTTTAATGTATTTTTGGAGTGCTAAAAAATGTCGAAAATTGACATTATTAAGCCCTTTTTTTGATAGAGAAATAAAAAAATGGTATTATAGTTGTTTTCGATAGAACATGCTATTTTAAACTACTGTAAAGCCGCGGTCACATGAGCAATTTTCCCGTTAATATTCAGGCTGCAATGATTCAGCAAAGGCAACACCTTGCCGTGTTATGGTCACACGGATTTTCAGAGGTACCATTAATTTGAATGGCAATTTTGGCTTCTCAAGATGTATCTGAATAAGCGTCTTTGGAAAAATAGGAAGAAATAGGGAGAAACTAGTTCACAAATAGGGTGGTGAATGATTGAAATGGATTCTTGTGTATGGGAAGTGCGTCAGCCATAAAACATTCAACAGTCAACATCAGATTGATCAATAATAAGTTGGTATCACCTAAAAATTTTAGTTATTAATAGAACGTCAACAAAAAAATGTATAAAAGCCATAACTCATTTAAATTTTTCTTGGTGTTTTGTATCCTACAAATCGCTTAAAAACATGTACAAGAGTGTACAGGGCTTCACAATTCGTCTTGTAATCGGTTCTTGCACTTTGTAGCTATGTATTTCAGCTTCTGTATATTGAATTAGAGCGTGCATTAAAAATTAATGTCAAATGATATGCATTGTTTGAAGAATATTACACCAATATGTCTTGCCGAAAGACCGACATGTTGGTCATCATGAATTTACATTAGAACTCGCAATTATATCCGAGTTTGGGCCGCGTTTGCGCTGCCGGGTGTAATATTGCAAGAAAAATTGTCCGTGTGACCGCGCCTTAAGCTTATAAAAGGAGTTTGAGGCTATATATTGTGATAAAATTGTATATTACAAGTGTTTTTCAGTTTCTTCTAAATTGTATTGTTATATCATAAATAAAAGGAATTTACCTTAAGATAATGCTTTATACCCTCAAAATGTGTTCTTTTCAATTATTTTAGCTATTTATCGCAGAAATATAGCTTTTTAACTACAAATTGAAGGAACCAATCCTCTTCTTAGAATAATTTGCAGCTATAAGTAGCCTACATTGCATTAAGCTAATAAATAGAAATGTGCGAGGTTATTTATTGTCATATAACGGTATATTGCAAGTGTTTTTCATAGTTTCTTGTAAACTGTACTGTTATTGTATATATACAAGTAGTTTTACTTATCATATTGCTATATACCCATAAAATGTAGTGTTTTCAATGATTTTAGCTAGTTATCAGTGATGAGTTTTTTTTTTCTACAAATTGAAGTACATTCCTATATATCTGTAGTTAAATAGCTTTCGATATTTGCCACAACTACATTTTACAAAATTAATACCTAAAAATATGTATTTTTCGTGAAATTTAGGTATCAATTTTAATCCTAAAAGTAACGTTATTTCAAGTATTTTAATGTATTTTTGAAGTGCTAAAAAATGTCGAAAATTGACATTATTTAGCCCTTTACTTGATAGAGAAATTCAAAATATTGTATTATAGTTGTTTTCGATAGAACATGCTATTTTAAACTACTGTAAGCGTTTTTCATAGTTTCTTGTAAACATTAGTGTTATTGTATATATACAAGTAGTTTTACTTATCATATTGCTATATACCCAAAACATTTAGTGTTTTCAATGATTTTAGCTAGTTATCAGTGAAGAGCTCTTTTTTTCAACAAATTGAAGTATTTTCGTTTATCTCTGTAGGTAAATTAGCTTTCGATATTTGCCATAACTACATTTTCCAAAAGTAATACCGAAAAATATGTATATTTCAGGAAATTTAGGTATCAATTTTAATCCTGAAAAAAACGTTTTTTCAATTGTGTTAATGTATTTTTGAAGTGCTAAAAAGTGTCGAGAATTGACATTATTTAGCCCTTTATTTGATAGAGAAATTCTAAATATGGTATTATTGTTGTTTTCGATAAAATATGCTATTTTAAACTACTGTAAGCTTATAAAAGGAGTTTGAGGCTATATATTGTGATAGAATTGTATATTACAAGTGTTTTTCATAGTTTCTTGTAAATTGTAGTGTTATATCATAAATAAAAGGAATTTATCTTATGATAATGCTTTATACCCTCAAAATGTGCTCTTTTCAATGATTTAAGCTATTTATCGCAGAAATATAGCTTTTTACCTACAAATTGAAGCAACCAATCCTCTTTTTAGAATAATTTGCACCTATAAGTAGCCTACATAACATTAAGCTAATAAATATAAGTGTAAGGGGTTATTTATTGACATATAACGGTTTATTGCAAGTGTTTTTCATAGTTTTTTGTAAACTGTAGTGTTATTGTATATATACAAATAGTTTTACTTATCATATTGCTATATACCCATCAAATGTAGTGTTTTCAATGATTTCAGCTAGTTATCATGAAGAGTTGTTTTTTTCTACAAATTGAAGTACATTCCTATATATCTGTTGTTAAATAGCTTTTGATATTTGCCACAACTACATTTTACCAAATTAATACCTAAAAATATGTATTTTTCATGAAATTTAGGTATCAATTCTAATCCTAAAAACAACGTTATTTCAAGTGTTTTAATGTATTTTTGAAGTGCAAAAAAATAACGAAAATTGACATTAAGAGCCCTTTTTTTGATTGAGAAACTCGAAATATGGTATTATAGTTGTTTTCGATAGAACATGCTATTTTAAACTACTGTAAGCGTTTTTCATAGTTTCTTGTAAACTGTTGTGTTATTGTATATATACAAGTAGTTTTACTTATTATATTGCTATATACCCATAAAATGTAGTGTTTTCAATGATTTTAGCTAGTTATCAGTGATGAGTTCTTTTTTTCTACAAATTGAAGTATATTCCTTTATATCTGTAGGTAAATAGCTTTCGATATTAGCAACGACTACATTTTATAAAATGAATACCTAAAAATATGTAATTATCATGAGATTTAGGTATCAATTTGAATCCTAAAAACAACGTTTTTTCAAGTGTTTTAATGTATTTTTGAAGTGCTAAAAAATGTCGAAAATTGACATTATTTAGCCCTTTTTTTGATTGGGAAATTCAAAATATGGTATTATAGTTGTTTTCGATAGAACATGCTATTTTAAACTACTGTAAGCTTATAAAAGGAGTTTGAAGCTATATATTGTGATAGAATTGTATATTACAAGTGGTTTTCATAGTTTCTTGTAAATTATAGTGTTATATCATAAATGAAAGGAATTTACCTTATGATAATGCTTTATACCCTCAAAATGTGTTCTTTTCAATGATTTAAGCTATTTTTCGCAGAAATATAGGTTTTTACCTACAAATTAAAGCAACCAATCCTCTCTTTAGAATAATTTGCACCTATAAGTAGCCTACATTACATTAAGCTAATAAATTGAAGTGTAAGAGGTTATTTATTGTCATATAACGGTATATTGCAAGTATTTTTTCATAGTTTCTTGTAAACTGTAGTGATTTTGTATATATACAAATAGTTTTACTTATTATATTGCTGGCCCGTCAGGGTGGCAAGGTTGGTAGAGACGTGAGCTTGCAATGTACAGAGTCCCTGTGCATTCGGTCAGCGGTTCGAGTCCGTCTAGTTCGTGCTGACGTGGCTGCGCTTTGTATGGTTAATAACCTTGTAGTTGGTACTTGCAAAGTGTCTAGATAAGATGAAAATCTTATCTTATCTTATCATATTGCTATATACCCATAAAATTTAGTGTTTTCAATGATTTTAGCTAGTTATCAGTGAAGAGTTTTTTTTCTTCTACAAATTGATGTACATTCCTATATATCTGTAGTTAAATAGCTTTCGATATTTGCCACAACTACATTTTACAAAATTAATACCTAAAAATAGGTATTTTTCATGAAATTTAGGTATCAATTTTAATCCTAAAAACCACGTTATTTCAAGGGTTTTAATGTATTTTTGAAGTGTTAAAATATGTCGAAAATTGACATTATTTAGCCCTATTTTTTATAGAGAAATTCAAAATATGGTATTATAGTTGTTTTCGATAGAACATGCTATTTTAAACTACTGTAAGCGTGTTTCATAGTTTCTTGTAAACTGTAGTGTTATTGTATATATACAAGTAGTTTTACTTATCATATTGCTATATACTCATAAAATGTAGTGTTTTCAATGATTTTAGCTAGTTATCAGTGAAGATTTTTTTTTCTTCTACAAATTGAAGTATATTCCTTTATATCTGTAGGTAAATAGCTTTCGATATTTGCCAAAAGTACATTTTACAAAATTAGTACCTAAAAATATGTATTTATCATGAAATTTAGGTATCAATTTTAATCCTAATAACAACGCTTTTTCAAGTGTTTTAATGTATTTTTGGAGTGCTAAAAAATGTCGAAAATTGACATTGTTAAGCCCTTTTTTTGATGGAGAAATTCAAAATATGGTATTATAGTTGTTTTCGATAGAACATGCTATTCTAAACTACTGTAAAGCCGCGGTCACATGAGCAAATTTTTCCATTAATATTCAGGCTGCAATTATTCAGCAAAGGCAACACCTTGCCGTGTTTTGGTCAGACGGATTTTCAGAGGTACCATTAATTTGAATGGCAATTTTGGCTTCTCAAGATGTATCTGAAGAAGCGTCTTTGGAAAAATAGAGAGAAAGAGGGAGAAACTGGTTCACAAATATTGTGGTGAATGATTGAAATGGATTCTTGTGTATGGGAAGTGCGTCACCCATAAAACATTCAACAGTCAACATCAAAATTATCAATAGTAAGTTGTTATCCCCTAGAATTTTTAGTTATTAATAGACCGTCAACAAAGAAAATGTATAAAAGCCATAACTCATTTAAATTTTTCTTGGTGTTTTGTATCCTTCAAATCACTTAAAAACACGTACAAGAGTGTACAGGGCTTCACAATTCGTCTTCTAATCGGGTCTTGCCACTTTGTAGCTATGTATTTCAGCTTCTGTATATTGAATTAGAGCGTGCATTAAAAATTAATGTCAAAAAATATGCATTGTTGGAAGGATATTGCAGCAATATGTCTCGCCGAAAGACCGACATGTTGGTCATCATAAATTGTCATTAGAACTCGCAAATATATCCGAGTTTGGGCCGCGTTTGCGCTGCCGGGAGTAATATTGCCAGAAAAATTGTCCGTGTGACCGCGCCTTAAGCTTATAAAAAGAGTTTGAGGCTATATATTGTGATAAAATTGTATAATACAAGTGTTTTTCAGTTTCCTGTAAATTGTATTGTTATATCATAAATAAAAGCAATTTATCTTATGATAATGCTTTATACCCTCAAAATATGTTCTTTTCAATGAGTTTAGCTATTTATCGCAGATATATAGCTTTTTACCTACAAATTGAAGCAACCAATCCTCTTTTTAGAATAATTTGCGCCTATAAGTAGCCTACATTACATTAAGCTAATAAATAGAAGTGTAGGAGGTTATTTATTGTCATATAACGGTATATTGCAAGTGTTTTTCATAAGTTCTAGTAAACTGTAGTGTTATTGTATATATACAAGTAGTTTTACTTTTCATATTGCTATATACCCATAAAATGTAGTGTTTTCAATGATTTCAGCTAGTTATCAGTGAAGAGCTGTTTTATTTCTACATATTGAAGTACATTCCTATATATCTGTAGTTAAATAGCTTTCGATATTTGCCACAACTACATTTTACAAAATTAATACCTAAAAATATGTATTTTTCATGAATTTTAGATATCAATTTTAATCGTAAGAGCAACGTTATTTCAAGTGTTTTAATGTATTTTTGAAGTGCTAAAAAATGTCGAAAATTGACATTCTTTATCCCTTTCTTTGATAGAGAAATTCAAAATATGGTATTATAGTTGTTTTCGATAGAACATGCTATTTTAAACTACTCTAAGCGTTTTTCATAGTTTCTTGTAAACTGTAGTGTTATTGTATCTATACAAGTAGTTTTACTAATCATATTGCTATATACCAATAAAATTTAGTGTTTTCAATGATTTTAGCTACCGTAGATAACAGTGAAGTCGCCAGTTCTACATTTCTTTGTTATTTACAGACGTGTGGTGGCGTTAATACTTACATTTGTACATCCATGATTTCATGACAGTTAGAAGGGTCTATCTGGAAAGTCTGTGTCATTTTGTGTCTTCATCTGTGTCATATTAGTGCTATAAATGAACAAATTACAAAAATAAAACCGAATGGCGACTTCACTATACCTACTACAGTAGAGTCGCCAGCTAGTATTTTAACCCAACAGTTGAGTCGCCACTCTGGGGAATTCAGGGAAATCAGAGGTAAAGTTAAACAAGTGAATCAAATAATGATTTATGTATATAGAAAACTCTCTCTCTCTCTCTCTCTCTCTCTCTCTCTCTCTCTCTCTCTCTCTCTCTCTCTCTCTCTCTCTCTCTCTCTCTCTCTCTCTCTCTCTCTCTCTCTCTCTCTCTCTCTCTCTCTCTCTCTCTCTCTCTCATATATATAAATGTAAAATAAAAAAACAAAAAAATTAAAAATAAAAATATATAAAATAAAAAGTCGAAAAAAAAAAGAAAAAAAAAAAAAAAAATGTATATATATAAAAACAAAAAAATTCATAAAAAAAAATTCTAAAATTCTAAAAAAAAAAAAATTCTAAAAAAATAAAAAATAATAAAAAATGAAAATCTAAAAAAATCTAAAAATACAAAAATTGAAAATATAAAAAAACAATATTTTTTAATGAAATTTCAATATATAAAAAAATCAATATATAAAAAATCAAAAAATAATAACGAAAAAATCAAAAAACTAAATAATAATAGATATTTTTTTAGATATATGTAGTTTATATTTATTTTTATTATTTTACATTTTTTATATCTATCTATCTATCTTATATTTTTTCTTTGCAAAAGGGGGGGCGGGGGGGCATGGCTCCCCCCTAGGTACGCCACTGTAATCCCACACACAGACACGCACACACACATATACCGTCAACAACACTATAGTCGCCACTGCACTAATGTCACCAGGCGTCATATATTACGAAATTTATCATCACTACAGACTTGTATGTGCCACTGAAGAGGCATCCAGAGTAGTTTATATTAAGTACATGTCTTCAGTGGCACATACAAGGCTGTAGTGATGCTAACATTCGTAATATATGACGCCTGGCGACATTTCTGCAGTGGCAACTGAAGTGTAATTGACAGGGTACAAAGTTATATCCTTTGAAACATATCTAAATCTAAAACTAAAAAAGGATTTGAAATGTTGTCTTGTGAATAATAAACATCAACATGTAACCATATGTATATACATGTATGTAAAACAAAACTCTCTCTCTCTCTCTCTCTCTCTCTCTCTCTCTCTCTCTCTCTCTCTCTCTCTCTCTCTCTCTCTCTCTCTCTCTCTCTCTCTCTCTCTCTCTCTCTCTCTCTCTCTCTCTCTCTCTCTCTCTCTCTCTCTCTCTCTCTCTCTCTCTCTCTCTCTCTCTCTCTCTCTTCATTATATAATATATATATATATATATATATATATATATATATGTGTGTACATTGAGAGAGAGGAGAGAGAAAAGAGACTTATTTTAGGTCTGCGTAAGTTATATATATATATATATATATATATACAGTATATATATATATATATATAATATATATATATATATATATATATATATTATATATATATATATATATATATATATATATATATATATATATACAGTATATATATTATATATATATATATATATATATATATATATATATATATATATATATATATATATATATATATATGTCGTGCCCAGAGACCCGAAGAAGGAGAGGAAAGAGAGGAGGGAGAGGAGACAAAGGAAGGAGAGAAGAAAGGGGACGGAGAGCAAACAAAGGGATTAGAAACAAAGGGAGTAGAGACTACATGTCAGGAGAGTTAGGCACACCGATGAACGTAAGTCAGCTCGTGCTCCATAATATAGACAACGCGATGAGGAAGGACTTGATAATCCCTTCCTAGTGCGACAGGACATGAAAAGCGTAAAATAAAGTGCTTAGCGTAGAATAAGGACAAAAGATAAGGTAAACATTCTTACCGGCCATAACTTTGGCGGAGCGAAATACAACGTAGTATTAAGTGCATGAACATTTTAGAAATACGACAAGGAAATAATAGTAGAATAAGGAAACCATATGTACAGGACAGTTGCCTCAAGACATGATATAAAGACAGCTGTAGCGAGGAGAGGGCAGCAGATATTTACAGAGCTCCTAGCTCACAGTACTTTTCCCCATTTTAAGATGAAGGCTCTCTCCCGCTCAACGCTACTCTTGTTCACCTTGAACATTGTTAAGTGACATATATTTTCTGTAGTGGCTGAAGTATCTTGAAGTTTGTTTTGATGTCTTGAAGTGTCTTGAAGTAACTTGTCATGAAGCAATTTTGTCTTGTGTAGATGTATACCGTGTAGTCGTAAACAGACTGTGTTTTTTAGGAAGTGTTAGTTAGAAACAATGAAGTGTCTTCCTGAAGTTGTGTTTACTATGTGTTTTGGTGTAGTGTTTTTGTGTAGTGTTTTTGTGTAGTGTTTTTACTATAAGGATATGTTAAATAAATAAGTGTATGATAAGCTGCGTGTCACAGCCCCACTTATGTACGGATTCAGCACTCTTGCAATATTTAGTACCAACCTATAATAGAATGAACGGTGCAGCTATTTGTCCCAAGTTCCCAAAGTAAATAAAAGAAAATAACTAAGGTGTTGGGGAACGACAAACTGGTGTCAGGTGTGGGGTTGTGACACTTATAATAATTATGTCATTGTAATAACAGTGAGATATGCGAGCATCCATGTGTTAGATGTCCAGCCAACCGTCAGTGAGATTTGACAGTGATTTCGTGTACCAACACGGCTTTATTGACGAATTTGATAGTGACAGTGAAGAAGAAATCATATTTAAGATGACGGGTACGGGTGTAGGTTCATCAGATGCGACCAGCGTGCCACAGGGGGAAATCTATCTGTTTCCCCTGAAGACTTGTCGATACTTCTAGCTCGTCGCACCTTAAATGATTTTGGTAGGGTTTCAGGATTAAAATACTTTTGTGGAGGAAATGAAAGATACGCTCCATGTCCTACCCTTCCTTGTCATAGGAATCCAAAAGATTTTTTCAAGGACAGAGTCCCGGACAGTTCTAAACTGGGATGATGTGGGACGATTAGAACTAGCCAAACAGTATACACTTGGTAATGCACTCACATACCTGGAAAATGCCATAAAATACCAAGGGCCAAATTATGTAGCAGTAAGGGATGCTTATCTTGCAATGTATCCCACTGATAAATCAGAGGAGAGTCAAATAGCCTTGCTTGAATCGGCCAAACGAAAATCAGGAGAAACATTGCGTGATTTTTTTATCAGACTTGATACCGCTTATTGCGACTTGTCTATCCTTAAGCCTGGTCACAAAGAGGTGTATAACGCGAAATTTTGTACGCGTCTGCTGGAGTGCCTTCCTGCTATTTTCCGATATCATCTAACCCCAGGACAAGTTCGTGAGCCTTTACAAATTTTACATCAAGGCTATGCTTATATCAATGCCATGCCCGACCTTAAGTTGCGAGATTCTGATGTGGCTAAAGAAAGACATAACACGACTCCAGGTCTAGTGAATGTAGTAGGCGCGACGGAGCCCGGAGAAAATAACAACTTTCCTCGTGATCGCGCCCCTGCAGTGAGGCAGAGGGACAATAATACATTTTCCCATAACAATAATTATGGACAAAGGCCTCCACCGGCTCCTCGAGATAGCGTATGTTTCAAGTGTGGCCGAATGGGTCATATCGCTAGTTATTGTAGGTACGGACAAGCCGCTGGGCGTAGTCCGAGGCAAGAGCAGAGGAGTGGATGTTGGCAGTGCGGACAACAAGGACATCGGGCTATTGGGTGCGAGAATAGACGCCCGCCAATGGCACCGCCAATGGCACCGAATGCTCCTATGCGACAAGGGCGTGAGAGATACGCTAGTGATGATCGTAGACAAACTTGGCACCGCCAAGGACAAAAAAAAACGCCAATTTAAGTCCGGGTCTAATCGCCTATTTCCACGAGAGGACCAGTTTATTTTGTTTAATGACTTTCGTGGGAGCAGGCCAATCCCCGACACCCGCTGTCATAGATAGTGGAGCAACTAACACGCTGATAGAAGAAGAGTTATTTGAAGCGCGGGGAGGTACGTATGTGCAAACAACGCCTCAACATTTACATAGTGTGTTAAGTAATGTAGTACCTACAGTAGGGGGAGGTAAGATTAACATTAACATAGGACATGGGGTCGAAGAGCAGACTTGTGCAGTAGTCAGCAAAGAAGTAACTTTGCCGACGCCCATGATCCTAGGACTAGATTTTATGTTTAGGAAAGATGCCGCAGTTCACCCAGTCCATATTAATAATGGAGGTGAAGGTCCTAGAACGAGAGCGTTAGCGCTAACCTTTGGAGAGATGGAACTCCAGATAATGAATGCTCCCGATGGATGGATAGGTAATTATCCTAACAGTTGACATGAGGAGGAGCAAAATGATCAAAGAGGAGATGGTGAAAGTGAATCGGAGGAAAAAGAAAAAGGTGCAGAACAAAATAAGCAGTACAAAGTAAAGAGTGAATTGGAAATCGCATTGCCGCCCGGAATGGTGGGCTACGTGGAACTTGAAGCGCAGGTACCATGTAAGGAGGGACTTTTTCTGCCTAATAAAGGAAAAACTCACTCATGACATTACCCTAAAGTTTCCTGACTTTACTCTACCTTTCATGTTGACGACGGACGCGTCGGATCATTGCTTAGGAGGAGTGTTGCAGCAATCTGATGAAACGGGCGCAGTTCGCCCTCTTGCCTTTTTTAGTCGTGCATTGAATTCAGCAGAGAAGAATTACTCAGCTGTAGAGCGTGAGGCCCTTGCAGTAATTTATGGTCTTACAGTAAACAGGTCTCTTATTTTGGGATACAAAGTAAATATCCAGAGCGACCACAGACCTTTAGTGTGGATATTAAAAGCCAAAAGCCCTAGCAGTCGTATTGCACGGTGGCAAACACTGTTGGGAGAATACGATTTCACCGTTGAGTACTTGCCTGGTAAACAAAATGTTGTTGCAGACTTCCTGTCTAGAATAAATCAACAGGAAAGTGATATGCTGGAAGAAGAGTTAGTAAGACGTGTATTGTTGATCAGCACTACTAATAAAAAGTTCCAAGATTTCAAGATGTGGAATATAGATGACGTAAGAAAAGGTCAAGATAATGACCCAGAACTCGGTCGAGTTAAAACGATAGTTGCGCGAGGTAGATATCTGGCCACCGACCAGATGATCAATCTGAAGAAGTTTCCTTTAGATCAAATGTTTGTTGAAGAGGACGTCTTGTATAGAGTCATTTGCGACAGTTATGGTCGTGAGAGTCGGGGAATAGTTGTACCACCAGGATTTATTCTCTCAGCGCTTGCTTTAGCGCATCACGTGGACCCAGCTGGACACGGAGGCGTTAAAACAACGTTGGCCAGGTGTAAGAAATTTGCATATTGGCCAGGGATGAAATCTGATGTAATAGACTATTGTAGCATGTGCCCCGTATGTAGGAATTGCAAAAGGAGCCAGAGAGCTCGAGCACCCCTACAAAGCTACCCAAAGATAGGTAGTCCGTTTGAGCGTGTGCACATGGACCTAGTGGGCCCAGTTAGTACTTCAGGTGATACTAATCGGTATATAATGACTGTAGTATATGTAATGACGCGATATTTGATAGCAGTACCGCTGAAAACAAAGAACGCACGAGAAGTAGCGCAGGCATTTTACAATCATGTAATTTGTACACAAGGTGCGCCGGAAATACTGATTACAGATAATGGCCGCGAGTTCGTAAACGAAATGTTTGCGGCGTTGACTGATTTGATGGGGATAAAACATCTCCGTACAACGCCTTATCACCCAAGTAGCAATGGGATAATTGAAAGGCCGAATGCGACACTCATAAACATCCTCCGTACCTTATGTGAAGACAACCGACAAGCATGGGATAAATGGCTTCCTACGGCTTCACACGCATATAATACTGCATTTCACCGAGTAATTAAAGACTCACCTTTTTTCCTCCTACATATGAGAGATGATAAAGTGCCTTATGAAGCACTAGAGCAACCAGAAAGACCGCTCTATAACATTGAAGATTATAGGAGGGAGACAGTACTGATGACAAAAAAGATATACAATACTTGTCAACAATTTCTAGAAGAGGGAAGATTAGAAAATGAGAGGAGATTTAAGAGAACAAAGGTTCTCACAGTAGAGCTTGGTGACAGAGTTTATCTTAAGAATATACCAAAAGTTGGAGAGCCTAGAAAACTCCAACCCTTTTATGAGGGACCATATAGAGTAGTGGATAAGATATGTGACGTAGTACTTAAAGTCAAAAGGATCCGAGGTGGTAAGATAAAGATAATTCACACTGATAACGTGAAAGTAGTCCCGGAAGGCGCACTAACCCCGGCCAATGTACGTAACATTAGACAAGCTTTTCCATGGGACGAGAAAGGCGAGAGTAGCAGGGATATAGAGGATGAGATCGACGTCAGACGCAATGGAAGGTTCCCAACATACAGGGAGGCATTAAAGACAATGTACGGTGCGTCAGGCGGGCAGCCCCTCCCAGACGACCTAGAGGTGGACGAAGAGGCGCCCACCGGCCCGGCCTCACCACAAGCCGCGGGTCATTCACCCAGACATTCTTTGGACTCAGTTCACGGGGAGGCCGAAATAAACCTCCCTCCCCGGCGTCTGTTACGTTCAAATTCATCAGTTCCTGAATTACCTTTTATTATGTCAAAACCAATTGAGCATAGAGGTCGTGGGAAGTAATACAAGTATGGACAAGAATTCGTAGAGTAATTGCCTGTTTTTCTAATTGTTGCAGGCTATCGGCATGGATTCACGTTTGAGAACAATACACCCTGCTCAGGAGCAACCTGTTAAAGCTGGATTGGCCTTTACGCCAGCTTTTAAGATGATGATTACCGGCAGATCATATATAGTACCTATTCAAGTCAACCCAAACGTAGTACTTCGTCCAATGATAGACGCATTAAATCTTAGTGCTGACGTGGCGTGGAGTATGGAGCACATGAATCGCTCATATCCAACTGTTGATTTGCTTAAGCGAACTCTAGACGGTTTTCAATTGGAATTTGATAAACTTTTCAAAGAAGCGTCCGCTTTCTTAGCATCTGTTGGGGGACGCGCGCCACATTCGAGGTATGCTCGAGGTGCAATTAACTTTATTGGTTCACTGGCTAATTTACTATTTGGAACTGCCACACAGGAGCAGGTGGATAAAATCCACAACAATCTAAAGACTTTAAATCATATCACCGAAGAAGAAAGAAGGACCCTAAATGTTCATTCTGAAATCTTAAATATAACTATCAGGGATCTTAGACATGTGAATTCAGCAATTACCCGTCTAGAGGTCGCCGCTGAGACTGCTGCTACTATAATAAGAAAGTTTTCTGTGCAAACTTTGGAGATAGAGGGTGATATTAGAATAATGGAAACTATTTCATTAATTCAGTTAGCATTATCTGACCTAGATCATGATTTCACTAATATGAAAATAGGATTTATGGAAATGTTGCAGACTTATGCCTCACCACTTATAATCCCTGATGATGTTTTGTTAGATATATTAAGAACAGCTTCACTGAAACTCCCAGGCTTGTTATTCCCTGCGGAGCCTGAGTTTTTATCTCTGTACCGAGACATCATACAAGTATATACAAGACACTCAGCCCTAAAAGGAAATCTATGTTACTATGTCACGATCCCAATGCGAGGGGATCCGTCAGATATTTTTGATGTTTTCAACATACATAGTTTCCCCTCAAGGATCCCCTCAATTGATTCAAATTATTTTGTGCAAATTGACCCCTCTTCAAAATACTTAATGGTCTCAGAGAACAGACAATTTTACATGTTGAGTCAAGACCTGTCCCAATGCCGCAGGCATGCTGCTCTGCTTATTTGTCCACCTACAGAACCTATTTACACCACAGACCAGATGGTCTGTGAGATTGCTGTCTTTCTAGATACAGATGACGCTGCTGCCCTGTGTCCCAAACAATTGGTAAAGAGATTCAGGTCCACCTTCCACCGCATACCCGCTGGATGGGCTTTCAGTGTTGACAGACCTACCACCCTAACTATGGTCTGTCCTTCTGGTCCCATCAACAAGATACGGCAGTCCATCAATGGGACCGGCGTCCTTACGGTCGGGTCCAGTTGTGCAGTCCACGCCGCCTCGTTTGCTCTCCCCGCCTTGGATAAGGTGGTGGAGGCAACCCCCTTGAGCGTAAATCCTCCCTCGCTCCCCCTGGCCCCTCTCCTAGCAGGCTGGGAACGGCGAGTCTTGACTGAGTTGCCAAACGCCACACTACCTCCGATGCCAACCTATCACCCAACTTCTTTAGACCTGTTGGCGCCCAGACTCCGGCCCATTGCCCCGCCGCCCACACCAGTTGCAGCGCCCAGTGCTGCCGTCTGGTGGTAATGGATGTTGATGGGCGTGAGTCTTCCCGCAGGTATGGCACTGATAGGGGCCGTGTGGTACGGCTTCTCTCGTCTGTGGGCCATACCTGCACTTCCTACGCCGCCGACATCCCCTGATGTCCACTCTTCATGGCTGTCCATGGTTGCACGCCCCTACCGACCCACATGACACGAGGACGTGTCATCTTGGGAAAGGGGGTGTGTCGTGCCCAGAGACCCGAAGAAGGAGAGGAAAGAGAGGAGGGAGAGGAGACAAAGGAAGGAGAGAAGAAAGGGGACGGAGAGCAAACAAAGGGATTAGAAACAAAGGGAGTAGAGACTACATGTCAGGAGAGTTAGGCACACCGATGAACGTAAGTCAGCTCGTGCTCCATAATATAGACAACGCGATGAGGAAGGACTTGATAATCCCTTCCTAGTGCGACAGGACATGAAAAGCGTAAAATAAAGTGCTTAGCGTAGAATAAGGACAAAAAATAAGGTAAACATTCTTACCGGACATAACTTTGGCGGAGCGAAATACAACGTAGTATTAAGTGCATGAACATTTTAGAAATACGACAAGGAAATAATAGTAGAATAAGGAAACCATATGTACAGGACAGTTGCCTCAAGACATGATATAAAGACAGCTGTAGCGAGGAGAGGGCAGCAGATATTTACAGAGCTCCTAGCTCACAGTACTTTTCCCCATTTTAAGATGAAGGCTCTCTCCCGCTCAACGCTACTCTTGTTCACCTTGAACATTGTTAAGTGACATATATTTTCTGTAGTGGCTGAAGTATCTTGAAGTTTGTTTTGATGTCTTGAAGTGTCTTGAAGTAACTTGTCATGAAGCAATTTTGTCTTGTGTAGATGTATACCGTGTAGTCGTAAACAGACTGTGTTTTTTAGGAAGTGTTAGTTAGAAACAATGAAGTGTCTTCCTGAAGTTGTGTTTACTATGTGTTTTGGTGTAGTGTTTTTGTGTAGTGTTTTTGTGTAGTG
>JACEEZ010023896.1:77500-90000 GCA_016584305.1 Chionoecetes opilio | reverse complement strand
ACACACCATGCCTTGGGGGCGTGAACACAACATGCCTTGGGGGCGTGAACACACCATGCCTTGGGGGCGTGAACACACCATGCCTTGCGGGCGTGAACACAACATGCCTTGGGGGCGTAACACAACATGCCTTGGGGGCGTAACACACCATGCCTTGCGGGCGTGAACACAACATGCCTTGGGGGCGTAACACAACATGCCTTGGGGGCGTGAACACAACATGCCTTGGGGGCGTGAACACACCATGCCTTGCGGGCGTGAACACAACATGCCTTGGGGGCGTGAACACAACATGCCTTGGGGGCGTGAACACAGCATGCCTGGGGGGCGTGAACTCGGACACACGTTGGACGGAGTCGAGGGACATTTTAAAATTTCCCGCATGAAATTTAAAGACACAAAGGTTTCACAGACGCGCCAAAAGGTGCCAGGGCAGGAACCCAGCAACAAAGGTAGTTGCGCTAGCAACGACCATCTCTCTGAACTTCTTTTCCTAACGACGAAAGCTACAAAGCCTCCCTTTTCGGTCGTTAACGCGTCGGAAGGCGCTGACTGGCTAAGGCGAGTAATGACGTCAACAAGCGCGTCATCAGTCACCAGCCAATGACAAACAGTTTTTAAAACTTCTCGACCAATCACAAGTCAGCGAGACATAATTCCGGGCAAGAATGGCATGCCAGACTGCCTCTCCCCGCCTTCTTGCCCCGTCATCTCAAACTAATTCTCGTTTTATTCGGAATGCTTGCGTTTTAAGGAGTTTTAATGTATCAGATAGTAAGATGTATAAGTAAGGAGCCTGTGTTGCTAGTGTTTTGGTGGTAGAAGGTGTGTGTGTGGGTTAAAATAGTGAATATTTGTGTTATGGAGAGGCCCCGCGGCAAGGCCTCTCCGTCACTCTGCCCCGTCATCAGTCACCTCATCATAAATCACCCTTATTTAAGGTGACACACGGTGCTACATTGATTTAGATAATGACAAGTATATATAACATCTCACCATAATCACTAAGTTGTATAATAACGAGTAATAAGACGTTTAATCCTGCCCAAACCTACAGTGGCGGAGGAGCTGGGGGCTCCAGCCGCCACACTCAACAGTTTTGAGTAAAAACCCGCAGTTATCCGCCTCACCTGTGCCTTCCTGAAGAAGACAGTCAGCTTCCACGCCTGTGATAGCACCATAGGATATCACCAGGGATCATAGGATTCCTCAAGGGGTTCTCGCTCCCCTACTAAATATTACCAAAGACATCTACCTCCCTTGGTGAAGTTGGTGTTGATATCCACCTCACGGGCTTCATGCTGCTGCTGCTGCTGCTGCCGAAGGCCGCGCTGCCAGACGTAGATGAGTCCCTTGCTTGTATTTCATCTCTTTACTCGTATATATGAATAATATCCATCCAAATGCAATCATATGTCTACATTCACCTATAAAAAAGATATTTCATAGCATACCAAGCAATAATGAGCATGCCTGGAGACTTCCGACCTCTGCTAATACTGGTCTTGAGCAGTCGTTGGCCAGTGTGCACGTTAACGACGAAATCGACGAATTTTCCGCGCTGTGGGTTCCGTCGTTGGACTAACGACCAAAAAAAGGTCCTTAAGTGTTTTGTGGCTTCTGGCCCAGAGCGTCTATAAAACATTGAAAACACATTTTACGATGTAAAAAAAGATAACAAAATACTCTCCATATATCATTAATATATATTAATTGGTGATGATTATTGTATCCCTGATGACATTGGCAATACATGGCAACCCTAACCAATCATTTTGTCTTTGTTTTGTTCCCTTTCTATTAAGTTTTCAGTGTTTTACTTCAGACAAAATAGGGAAGCAGTGTGACATCTCGTTTGTCCGCATCAATCTCCCTCCCCGTCATATTTTCCCTTCTTAGGTGCTTCACTCATTATATATATTACCTGCGGTAGATGCTTGGAATATATAAAAGTTCCTCTGCCAACGTGAAAAGCAATTCTATTCAAGTTTGAAAGATCTGGCAAGTTTTGTGTCCTGTCGCCCGAAAGGTGATCAGCTACTGTTTGTCGTCGCGCGAAGAAAAACTCGAGAAGCAAAATGCGCAGAAGTTATACTCGCAGCTACAAAGCATAAAACAACGCTGAAACACGGTAGATTATACAGCCATGATATAAACTACTGTGTAACATCTTCAGTGGCACATAAAAATCAGTAGTAATGCTATTATTCGTAATATTTGGCGCCTGGCGACTTCACTGTAGGTGGCGACTTCACTGTTATCTACGTTAGTTATCAGTGAAGAGCTCTTTTTTTTCAACAAATTGAAGTATATTCGTTTATGTCTGTAGGTAAATAGCTTCCGATATTTGCCAAAACTACATTTTACAAAATTAATACCAAAAAATATGTATTTTTCAGGAAAATTAGGTATCAATTTTAATCCTGAAAACAACGTTTTTTCAATTGTTTTAATGTATTTTTGAAGTGCTAAAAAATGTCGAGAATTGACATTATTTAGCCCTTTTTTTGATAGAGAAATTCAAAATATGGTATTACTGTTGTTTTCGATAGAATATGCTATTTTAAATTATTGCAAGCTTATGAAAGGAGTTTGAGGCTATATATTGTGATAGAATTGTATATTACAAGTGTTTTTCATAGTTTCTTGTAAATTGTAGTGTTATAGCATAAATAAAAGGAGTTTACCTTATGATAATGCTTTATACCCTCTAAATATGTTCTTTTCAATGATTTCAGCTATTTATCGCAGAAATATAGCATTTTACCTACAAATTGAAGCAACCAATCCTCTTTTTAGAATAATTTGCACCTATAAGTCGCCTACATAACATTAAGCTAATAAATAGAAGTGTAGGGGGTTATTTATTGTCATATAACGGTATATTGCAGGTGTTTTTCATAGTTTCTAGTAAACTGTAGTGTTATTGTATATATACAAGTAGTTTTACTTATCATATTGCTATATACCCATAAAATGTAGTGTTTTCAATGATTTTAGCTAGTTATCAGTGAAGAGTTTTTTTTTCTACAAATTGAAGTACATTCCTATATATATGTAGTTAAATAGCTTTTGATATTTGCCACAACTACATTTTACAAAATTAATACCTAAAAATATGTATTTTTCATGAAATTTAGGTATCAATTTTAATCCTAAAAACAACGCTATTTCAAGTGTTTTAATGTATTTTTGAAGTGCTCAAAAATGTCAAAAATTAACATTATTTAGCCCTTTTTTTGATAGAGAAATTCAAAATATGGTATTATAGTTGTTTTCGATAGAAAATGCTATTTTAAACTACTGTAAGGTTATAAAAGGAGTTTGAGGCTATATATTGTGATAGAATTGTATATTACAAGTGTTTTTCATAGTTTCTTGTAAATTGTAGTGTTATATCATAAATAAAAGGAATTTACCTTATGATACTGCTTTATACCCTCAAAATGTGTTCTTTTCAATGATTAGGGCTATTTATCGCAAAAATATAGCTTTTTACCTACAAATTGAAGCAACCAATCCTCTTTTTAGAATAATTTGCACCTATAAGTAGCCTACATTACATTAAGCTAATAAATAGAAGTGTAAGAGGTTATTTATTGTCATATAACGGTATATTGCACGTGTTTTCATAGATTCTTGTAAACTGTAGTGTTATTGTTTATATACAAGTAGTTTTACTTATCATATTGCTATATACCCCTAAAATGTAGTGTTTTCAATGATTTTAGCTAGTTCTCAGTGACGAGTTTTTTTTCTTCTACAAATTCAAGTACATTCCTATATATCTGTAGTTAAATAGCTTTCGATATGTACCACAATTACATTTTACAAAATTAATACCTAAAAATATGTATTTTTCATGAAATTTATGTATCAATTTTAATCCTAAAAACAACGTTATTTCAAGGGTTTTAATGTATTTTTGAAGTGCTAAAAAATGTTGAAAACTGACATTATTTAGCCCTTTTATTGATAGAGAAATTCAAAATATTGTATTATAGTTGTTTTCGGTAGAACATGCTATTTTAAACTACTGTAAAGCCGCGGTCACATGAGCATTTTTTCCGTCAAAATTCAGGCTGCAATTATTCAGCAAAGGCAACACCTTGCCGTGTTGATTGATTTGTAAAGGTTTATTGTACAATTATAACATACAGCATATATATATACAGTACAAGCATATACAGAAATACACATAATGCAGCAGCAAAAAGTACAAAGCGGGCATCAGCCCGCCGGTGAGGAGAGTATTCCGTCAACCTACGGGAGGGTCGCGTGGAGGCGAGGTGACGATGAGTCACCTGCGTCACTGGTCATACGGTGAAACGTATGTATTTTTATTGACTGTGTACTATATACAGTAAAAATAGCATAGTAAATGAACAAACAAAAAATTACATCAAAACATAATAAAAATAAAGTCGTATACAATCAATGCAACTCATGGAGGAGCTGGCCGTGAGTTGTTGACATGGCAAATAGTGGTCAAATTAACTATTGATTTCATTTTTTACACTTTCTACTCTTCTCTGATCTACCGGTGTGGTCCTTGCCGTGTTTTGGTCACACGGATTTTCAGAGGTAGCAATAATTTGAATAGAAATTTTGGCTTCTCATGATGTATCTGAAGAAGCGTCTTTGGAAAAATAGGGAGAAATAGGGAGAAACTAGTTCAAAAATAGGGTGGTGAATGATTGAAATGGATTCTTGTGTATGGGAAGTGCGTCAGACATAAAACATTCAACAGTCAACATCAGAGTGATCAATAATAAGTTGGTATCCCCTAAAAATTTTAGTTATTAATAGAACGTCAACAAAGAAAATGTATAAAAGCCATAACTCATTTAAATTTTTCTTGGTGTTTTGTATCCTTCAAATCGCTTAAATACACGTACAAGAGTGTACAGGGCTTCACAATTCGTCTTGTAATCGGTTCTTTCCACTTTGTAGCTATGTATTTCAGCTTCTGTATATTGAATTAGAGCGTGCATTAAAAATTAATGTCAAATAATATGCATTGAAGGAAGGATATTGCACCAATACATATAATACAGCTTCAAAAATACATTAAAACACTTGAAAAAAGTTGTTTTTAGGATTAAAATTGATACCTAAATTTCATGATAAATACATATTTTTAGGTATTAATTTTGTAAGATGTAGTTATGGCAAATATCGAAATACCTACAAATATAAAGGAATATACTTCAAGTTGTTGAAAAAATTACCTCTTCACTGATAACTAGCTAAAATCATTGAAAACACTACATTTTATGGGTATATAGCAATATGATAAGTAAAACTACTTGTATATATACAATAACACTACAGTTTACAAGAAACTATGAAAAACACTTGCAATATACCGTTATATGACAATAAATAACCTCTACACTTCTATTTATTAGTTTAATGTAATGTAGGCTACTTATAGGTGCAAATTATTCTAAAAAGAGGAATGGTTGCTTCAATTTGTAGGTAAAAAGCTATATTTCTGCGATAAATAGCTTAAATCATTGAAAAAAACACCTTTTGAGGGTATAAAGTATTATCATAAGGTAAATTCCTTATATTTATGATATAACACTACAATTTACAAGAAACTATGAAAAACACCTGTAATATACAATTCTTTCACAATATATAGCCTCAAACTCCTTTTATAAGCTTAGAGTAGTTTAAAATAGCATGTTCTATCGAAAACAACTATAATAACATATATTGAATTTCTCTATCAAAAAAAGGACTAAATAATGTCAATTTTCGACATTTTTTAGCACTTCAAAAATACATTAAAACACTTGAAATAGGGTTGTTTTTAGGATTAAAATTGATACCTAAATGTCTTGAAAAATACATATTTTTAGGTATTAATTTTGTAAAATGAAGTTGTGGCAAATATTGAAAGCTATTTAACGACAGATATATAGCAATGTACTTCAATTTGTAGAAAAAAAAACTTTTCACTGATAACTAGCTAAAATCATTGAAAACACTACATTTTATGGGTATATAGCAATATGATAAGTAAAACTATTTCTATATATACAATAACACTACAGTTTACAAGAAACTATGAAAAACACTTGCAATATACCGTTATATGACAATAAATAACCTCTTACACTTCTATTTATCAGCTTAATGTAATGTAGGCTACTTATAGGTACAAATTATTCTAAAAAGAGGATTGGTTGCTTCAATTTGCAGGTAAAAAGCTATATTTCTGCGATAAGTAGCTTAAACCATTGAAAAGAACACATTTTGAGGGTATAAAGCATTATCAAAAGGTAAATTCCTTTTATTTATGATATAACACTGCAATTTACATGAAACTATGAAAAACACTTGTAATATACAATTCTAGCACAATATGTAGCCTCAAACTCCTTGTATAAGCTTACAGTAGTTTAAAATAGCATGTTCTATCGAAAACAACTGTAATACCATATTTTGAAAGTTATCACTTTTAACGAGATATATATATATATATATATATATATATATATATATATATATATATATATATATATATATATATATATATATATATATATATATATATATATATATATATATATATACATATATATATATATATATATATATATATATATATATATATATATTGAGAGAGAGAGAGAGAGAGAGAGAGAGAGAGAGAGAGAGAGAGAGAGTAGTATGTGTGTCTGAACAGTGGCGTATCCAGAAAATTGGGAAGGGGGAGCCTATATATATATTATATATATATATATATATATATATATATATATATATATATATATATATATATATATATATATATATATATATATATATTATATATATATATTATATATATATATATATATATATATATATATATATATATATCGTTATAAGTGATAAATAGTTCAGCGTTTATTATCTTCTTAAAGATATTTTATCTTTGTCTTAAGAGTGTCTTATTCTCTTTTGTAATCACTTTTATGACTTTGCCGTAGCTTGTAGGGCTGGGCGCGAAACGATTCCGGAATCGATTCCGACGATTCCACCACATAGGCAGTGGAATCGATTCCACTCAACGGAATCGATTCCTCGGAAACGATTCCACAGATATTTCACATTGAGTTCTATATAGTAAACAGTGGCAGCGTAGAGAGTTGTTATATATATATATATATATATATATATATATATATATATATATATATATATTATATATATATATATATATATATATATATATTTATATATATATATTATATATATATATATATATATATATATATATATATTATATATATATATATATATATATATATGTATATATACGTATATACATATATATACATATATATATATATATATATATATATATATATATATATATATTATATATATATTATATATATATATATATATATATATATATATATATATATATATTATATATATATATATATATATATATATATATATAATATATATTATATATATATACCTTTGGACTTTATATATACAACTTTTAACAAATAAATCCAATGCAGGAGTAAGAATAACGATACTACTACTATTACTACTACTACTAATAATAATAAGAAGAAGAAGAGTAATAATAATAATATTAATAGTAATAGTAATAATGATAATAAAATATGCTCCATAAATCTAACGGGGCGCAGAAGGCAGGATGAATCGTAAGAGCTACACGGAATGGAATCGAAGCATCTCTCTGGCAGCGCAGGAGAGGAAACGATTCCAGAATCGTCTCGTGCTAGACTGAGGTCCTCCCATGCGGCGCGCGAGGCAAGGTAGAGGCAGAGGCGGAGCGCGAGAGAAAACGATTCCGGAATCGATTCCGGAAACGATTCCGGAATCGATTCCACCGATTCCACCAACCTCAAGAATCGGAATCGTGAATTTCCAAGATAACGATTCTTGCCCACCCCTAGTAGCTTGTCATGTTTGCTGTATCGCGATTTCGGGTCTAAGAACCCTTCTTCAGCAACATATGGAAGATCTTTTCTCCTCAGGAGTTGAGGTGAGCATGATTAAGATGCGAGGTGAAGCGCTATTTATAGCCGGTCTGCCTGCCACGCAGCCTATTCGCGGCATCGGTGATTGGTAGATAGCTTTTGCTTCTCGTCTTCTTGAGTGGGAGACGCTGATTGGATGTTTGGTCTTCGCTTGGCTTTTCTGTGAGTAGGCTGTTATTTGCTTTTGTTCTTTTCATGCTGGGTAGAGCTTGTAGGTCGTTTGCCTGCACGTTAAGTTTGGGATTGATCTCTTTTATGTACAGCGCTTCTAGGATGGGAAGTCGCCGCACATCTGCACACATGTCAACCAATTCTGTATTTTCTTCTAGAAATTTTCTTGTTATGATGATGCCATGTTGTTCTAATAGGTGACTTTTTGGGGCTCCGGAAGTTAGGTGGCAAGTAAGACGTCTGGATAGCTTCGTTGTCGTCATGCCGATGTAGGATGACGGGAGGACTTCACAGTTTCCTCTTTTGCATGTGATCCTATATACGACATGGGACTTTTGTTTTGTCTCCTTCGTCTGGCTTGGGCTGTTACGGAGAAGGAGGTTGCTGGTGTTCTTGTTTTTGTAGTAAATTTGTAGTTTTATTCTCCTCTCTTGGTCTGCAGGTTTCACGTTACGGTGGACGATTTGTGATATTATTTTTTCTTCTTCCTGGTGAGTCCGATCACCGATGCCGCTAATAGGCTGCGTGGCAGGCAGACCGGCTATAAATAGCGCTTCACCTCGCATCTTAATCATGCTCAACTCAACTCCTGAGGAGAAAACATCTTCCATATGCTGCTGAAGATGGGTTCTTAGACCCGAAATCGCGATACAGCAAACATGACAAGCTACGGCGAAGTCATAAAAGTGATTACAAAAGAGAATAAGACACTCTTAAGACAAAGAGAAAATATCTTTAAGAAGATAATAAACGCTGAACTAGTTATCACTTTTAACGATATATATATATATATAATATATATATATATATATATATATATATATATATATATATATATATATATATATATATATATATATATATACATATATATATATATATATATATATATATATATATATATATATATATATATATATTGAGAGAGAGAGAGAGAGAGAGAGAGAGAGAGAGAGAGAGAGAGAGAGAGAGAGTGTATGTGTGTCTGAACAGTGGCGTATCCAGAAAATTGGAAAGGGGGAGCCAATATATATATATATATATATATATATATATATATATATATATATATATATATATATATATATATATATATATATATATATATATATATATATATATATATATATATATATTATATTATTATTCATTCTTTGCCAAAGGGGGGGGGGCATTGCCGCACCCCCCCCCCCCCTCGGTACGCCACTGTGTGTGTGTGTGTGTCAGCAGTCAGCAGAAAATATGATAGGGGAAGCTAGGGTTCTTGCAGATAACAGGCGGAAAAAAATATCACACACACACAGCACGTGTTGTGTGTTTTTTTGTTTTTGCACACACACACACACACACACACACACACACACACACACACACACACACACCACACACCACACACATATATATATATATATATGTATATATAGTAATGATAATAATAATAATAACAATAAAGATAATAGTAATAAAAAGGATAATAATTATAATAATAATAATAATGATTCATTATCTATATTGATTACAGTAAATGACAATAAGAGACTCGTCAAAACAATAACAATGCTTGGAATGAAATTATATGAACAATGATTGTAATTATGATAGTAATAACAATAGTAATAATATAAAAATAATAGGCTAATAATGATAATAATATAATTATAATAATGATTACAATAATGATAATAACAATAAATCCAAAATTATGATTGTATTCATAAGAAATAAAGAAAACAAATTGAAAATGGTAAAATGTCATTAATGATAAAACTTATAAGGTTATTGACGAGAAATGATAGCAATAAGAATAGTAAAATTATAAATGATTATGATAATAACTATATTAATATTAATACTAATATCATACAATAATGCTAATGAGAATAATAATAAACACAATAATGATGATAATAATAATAATAATAATAATTGACAGCGAGCTTCGCTCGCTGTCGCTTACCATAAGACCCGTGGAACCAAGTTTCCGCCAAAAAGTGTATAACTACTCCTAATTATTGTCAGATTGAGCTGAAATTTGACATTCTAGTAGTGCTGTCAAAATCAATGGGGGTCGTCGGAAGAATTTTTTTGCGTAAAAGAAGCCCTTAATGAGTAATTAGCGTAAACTACTCCTAATTATTGTCAAATTGAGCTGATATTAGACATCGAAGTAGTGCTGTTAAAATCAAGGGGGGTCTGTGAAACAAACTTTTTGCATAGAACAAACCATTAATGAGTAATTCACGTAATGAGTTAATTGGCTGGAACGTGGCTCGCTTTCACGTTCCAGCCGCAAGAACTGAGCCAAAAGCAAAGGGGCCAGAGGCTGGACGTCTATACTTGATTCACGTAATGAGTTAATTGGCTGGAATGTGGCTCGCTGTCACGTTCCAGCCGCAAGAACTGAGCCAAAAGCAAAGGGGTCAGAGGCTGGACGTCTATACTTGATAATAATAATAATAATAATGGTAATGATAATCATATTCATAGTTGCCTTCCTACTACGTAGACACTACCTAAAATGCCAATGATAATAGTATTCATAATGAAATTTCAATGAACATAATGGTAATAACATTATCAAAAGAATTTTATTATTATTATAACAATAATGATAGTAAGAAAATATTAGCAATGAAATTAATTCATTATTATAACAATAATCATAGTAATAATAAAATCATTAATAATAATGATGATAAGATTCGCAATAATTAAAACGACAATGATAATATTAGTAATAGTAATGAGGATATCAATAATAATGAAAATAATAACAATGATACTAACAATACTATAGTCTATTCACTTAAGCCTGGATTCCTGGGCTGGGAGCTGCTCGCTGCCTAGCCGAGTTTGTAAGGACGTCGCTGATTGGCTGATAGACTCGGGCTGGGTGGCGATGGTGGTGGTACTTGCCTCGCCGCAACCCAAAACCCTTGCGTTGCCTCAGAAAAATATTCATATTTCTTGGCTTTACTCATCTCTTACACAAGATAGGCCTATTTTGTTTGCACCAGTAAATCAGGCAGTGATTGTTCAACAACAACACGCCATTCATAACTCAATAGGGTAAAAAATAAAGTCATGACTGACTATCACAAGAGTAGGCGGACTTTTAGGTTTTCAGTGCATTGAAATGTTGTACTCCTACCCGATATAACCAAGCTACCAGATAATAGTTATGAAAGCTGAGCCTACCATCGTGTTCATAATACATTGCTGCATATCATGAGCATAAAAAAACTACAGTAAGACTACATTAATATTAAGATAATTAAAGGAAAGTAAAAGAGTGTATAAACATTATTTCTTGCTTATTTTGCTTCAACTCGCTCTAACTCCATATGTTTTGGTCACATTCAATTTTCAAGAACTGTTTCAAAATCCTTATACTTTTCCGCTTCCTGTGGTATGTAGCACGTACCAATAAGGAAAATAGTAGGTGGTCAAAATGGCTAAGAAAGTTAAACTGTTTCAAACTGGTGCCGTGACGGGTGGAGCCTCTGATAGCTCTCCCGAAAACAGTCTCTCCTATATAGGGAGCAATGCTCACCCGTCACTGTGCCAGTTTGCAGTAGTAGTTTTAACTTTCTTAGCCATTTTGACCTCCTACTCTTTTCCTTATTGGTACGTGCTACATACCACAGGAAGCGGAAAAGTATAAGGATTTTGAAACAGTTCTTGAAAATTGAATGTGACCAAAACTTATGGAGTTAGAGCGAGTTGAAGCAAAATAAGCAAGAAATAATGTTTATACACTCTTTTACTTTCCTTTAATTATCTTAATATTAATGTAGTCTTACTGTAGTTTTTTTATGCTCATGATATGCAACAATGTATTATGAACACGATGGTAAACTCAGCTTTCATAACTATTATCTGGTAGCTTGGTTATATCGGGTAGGAGTACAACATTTCAATGCACTGAAAACCTAAAAGTCCGCCTACTCTTGTGATAGTCAGTCATGACTTTATTTTTTACCCTATTGAGTTATGAATGGCGTGTTGTTGTTGAACAATCACTGCCTGATTTACTGATGCAAACAAAATAGGCCTATCTTGTGTAAGAGATGAGTAAAGCCAAGAAATATGAATATTTTTCTGAGGCAACGCAAGGGTTTTGGGTTGCGGCGAGGCAAGTAACCACCATCGCCACCCTGCCCGAGGCTATCAGCCAATCAGCGACGTCGTTACATACTCGCCTAGGCATCGAGCCGCTCCCAGGAATCCAGCTTAAGTGAATAGACTATAGTTGTGATGCAATTATAAAAGTGATAGATTAAAATATCAATGCTTGTGGGCCCTTCG